>RJWT010041130.1:0-12377 GCA_004365215.1 Cuniculus paca
TTGAGAGCTTGGCCTCCATTGGAGTAGCCACCAAGGGCCTCAGACACACCTCAGCGGCTTGCTGAGTCCTCCATGGTGCCCTGGATGGGGCCTGCAGTGCTCACTAGGAGCCTTCAGGCCCACTGACGCTTGGTGACTCCGGGTGCAGAGAAGGGCAACTGTTTTGGTGCGGGTTTATGAAGAATGCTGCATTTGATAAATAATTTCCCAGCACTGAGCTTAGGTAGGAGGGCAAGGTACAGTCTCTGGCATTACTCACCTCGCTGAGTGAATGGATGAAAATAAAGCTACCTGTAGTCTCCATTCTGGCAGAGTGGCAGAAAAGGAAGAACTAAGTCATGTATGTGTGTATGCATGCATGCGTGCAGTGAACCAGGGCCTTACACTGAGCTACAGCCCCAGCCCTTATTTTATTTTTTTATTTTGGGACAAGGTTTTGCTAAACTGCTCAAGCTGGCCTTGAACTTTAGATCCTCCTTTCTCAACCTCTCAGGTAGCTGGGATTACAAGCACGTGCCATCATGTCCAGCCTTCAAGTCTTTTTTTTTTTAAAGATTTACCCAAATCAGGTGGCTAAACAGTACCATATTTCTTGACAAATGCTACTTTTAAGATCAAGATCCAGTTTTTACTTTATGAGTAAACTCCTAAGCAGCAGCAGCAGCAGCAGCACACCTGTCATTTCTCACTGAACGTCCCACTAATATTCGTGCCCCTCCACATCAGAGAGTAGTGACTTGTCCCCATCACAGGCCTCACTGGCAGTGTTTGTAATGGTCGCCCTAAAAGGGTCACAGTGGTCAGAGAGTCACACAACCATCACCCCAGTTCTGCAATGTCGCCTCACCCTTAAATGAAGTCCCATACCCAGGAAGCAGTCACCCGACCCTGGTCCTGGTGACCTCTAGTCTGCCCCCAGGGCATTTGCCCATTCTTCATGTTTTGTTTTGGGTTTTTTTTGTGGCACCAGGGATGGAACTCACAACCTCACACTTGCCAGTCTTCATATTTCATATGCATGAGATTGTGTCATACGTGGCCTTTTGGGTCCAGCTCTTTCCCTTGGGGTTGTGTTGTCAGTGCACATCCTGCTGTAACCCACATCGGTGCCTCGTTCCTCTTCAGGGCTGCAGTGCACGTGACACATTTTATTTCATCAGCTGATGGATACCTGGGCAAGTTCCAGCAATTATGAACAGTGCTGCTGTGGATATTTGTGTGCATGTCTTCATCTGAACACCTATTCCTAGTTCTTATGGATACATTGCTGGTGGTGGGACTGTTGGATCGTGTGGGGATTGTTTAACTTCCTGAAGACCTAAACAGTTTTGCAGATACTGTCCCAGTTTTCATGTCCACCAGCAGTGCAGCAGGGTTCCAGTTTCTCCACATCCTTGCTAATGATAGTTATTTTTCATTTTAAAAACATCGTAGTGCTGATGGTTATGATATGGTGTGTCATTGTAGTTTTTGTTTGCAGTTTCCTGATGGCTAAGAGTGCTGAGAATCTTTTTCTGTGCCTATTGGCCATTTGTGTATCTTTGGAGAGATTTCCATTTAAGTCCCTTTCCCACTTTTTAATTGGGTTGCTTTTCTGTTATTGCATTGCTGGAGTTCTTTTTGTATTCTGGATATAACTTGCAAATATTTTCTTCCATTCTGTAAGTTGTCCTTTCACTTTCTTGATCATTTCTTTTTAATCCAGAACAGTATTTTAAAATTGAGTTTGTTTATTAATGCATCTGCAGTGCATAATGATTACATTCAGTGTGAGGAATTGGCGCATTTTTTCCCATGCCCCTCTACCCTTATTTGTTTGTTTTTGGCCAGCATCAGTTTTATTTTATTTTGTGTCTTTATCAAGTTAATTATCATAAATGCAGATTAATTGCCAGACTGACAGCCAAAAGAATATATAAAACAGGTAAGACAGTTATATCAAATCAAGGGTACACTTCTGCATACACTGGCCATGTTGGTTTATGATAACCTTTATTTCCTCTCTCCTTTTTCTTTCCATCGTTTGTCTTTTATTTTGCACTTTATTTATATACTGAGTTTCTCACAGCGGAGAAACCACGTAACATCTAAGCTTGTGTGTCTGATTTCTTTCCCTTAGCATTATGGTCTCAGGATGCACCCATTTTCCCACACATGACTCAAGTTTATGAGGGAGTAGTACTGCGTGTGTAAGTATCACATTTTCTTTATCCATTACCTGTTGATGGACATAAAGGCTTTCAGGATTTAGCTATTGTGATTTGTGCTGCTATAAATATGGGTGTACATGGATCATTGTAATATGATGTCTTTAACTCTCAGGAAGATACTCAGAAGGGAAATAGCTGGGTTAAATGGAATTCTATTTTTTGTTTTTCAAGGAATATCGATACTGATTTTCATAAAGGTTGTACCAGTTTACACTCCCACCAACAAAGAAGAAGTTTCTTTTTCCCCATAGCCTCTCCAACCTTTGTTATTGTTTGAGTTTTTAATGTTGGCCATTCTTTCTGGAGTGAGATGGAATTCAGTTATTTTAATTTGCATTTCTCAAATGACCAAACATGATCAACATTTTTTTCATACATTTTTAGTCATTTACACTTCCTCATCCAAGAAGTGTCTATTTATTTCAGAGGCCAAATTTTTGATTGGGTCTTTAAATTTAGGGAGTCTAGTTTTTTTGTTTTGCTTTGTGTTATTTTTTAGTTCTTTATGTATTGTAGATATTAGTCCTTTGAGGAGTTGCTGGCATTTTTCTTTTCCTATTCTGTAGGTTGTCTCTTTTGTTGGTGGTTTCCTTTGTTGTGCAGAAGCATTTTAATTTGATGTGATCCAATTTGTTGATTCTTGGTAGTATTTCTTGTGCACTCAGGTATATCTGTTCAGAAAGTCTTTGTCTATGCTTTCAAGAGTCTTCGAGAGTTTTATCTATTTTGTCTTCCGGCAGACTGTTTCTGTTTTAGTATTTAGATATTTGATCCATTTTGATTTTAGTGTAGTACATGGTGAGAGATACGGGTCTAGGTTTAATTTTCAGCATGTGGAAAGCCAATTTTCTCAGCACTATTTGTTAAAGAGGCTATCTTTCCTCCAGGGAAAATATTTGGCCCCTTTGTCAAAGACAGGGTGGCTGTCCCTGGAGTTATTTCTGCATCCTCCATTCAGTTCCACTGAGCCACATGTCTGTTTATTTGCCAGTACCATGCTGTTTTATCGCTATAGCTTTGCATTATAACAGAGGTCTGGCACCGTGATGCCCCCGCCTTGCCCTTGTTCTCCAAAGTCCTTTTGCTGTTTTAGGCCTCTACTTGCTCCATGTGAATTTTAGGATTGCTTTCTCTAGTTCTGTGAGGAGTGCTATTAGTGTTTTGATTGGGATTGCATTGAATCTGTGTAATAGTTATGGAAGTATGGCCATTTTGACTGTGTTGTTTCTCCCTATCCAGAAACAGGGTATCTTTCATTTTCAGATACCCCTTCTGATCTCCTTTTTCAGAGTACCATAGTTTTCATTGTAGAGGTCTTACACTCGTTTGCTTAGTTTAATTCCTGAGTATTTCGTTTTTCTTGATGCAATTGTGAAAGGTATTGTTTCCTGAATTTCTCTCTTGGCGAATTTATTATTGATGTACAGGAACACTGTTGATTTTTGAGTGTTGATTTTGTATCCTGCAATTCTCATGAATTTGATTATTATTTCTAGGAGTCTTTTGGTGGAGTTTTGGGAGTCTTATATGTAGAGAATCATGTCATCTGCAAATAATGATAATGTAATTCCCTTTTATTTCTTTCTCTTGTCCAATTGCTCTAGCTAATGGTTTGAGCAATATATTGAACAAGAGTGGTGATAGCAGAAATCTTTGTCTTGTTTCTGATATTAAGTGGGAAAGCTTCTCTCATTTAGTATAATGATGTTGGCCGTTGGTTTGGCATAGATGGCCTTTATCAGATTGAGATAAAGACCTTTTTTAACTATTTTCTTCAGGATTTTTATCATGAATAGATGTTGGACTTTGTCAAATGCTTTTTCTGCACCTATTGAAATGATCGTGCGATTTTTGTCCTTGCTTTTGTTTATGTGGTATATTGAATTTATTGGTTTGTGTATGTGGAACCATACTTGCATCCCTGAAATGAATCCTACTTAGTCACGATGTATGATATTTTTGATGATTTGCTGCATTCTATTTGCTAGTATCTTATCGAAGACTTACACATCTATGTTCATTAAAGAGGTTGGCCAGTGGTTGTCTTTTTTGGTTGGGTCCTTTTCTGGTTTTGGAATTATGGTAATGATTGCATCCAGAAATGACTTTGGGAGTACGGCTTCCCTTTTGATTTCATTAATACTTGAGGAGTTTTGGCATTAAATTTTCTCTAAAGTTCTTGTAGAATTTGTCAGTGAATCCATTAGGACCTTTGCTTTCTTAGTGGTTTTTGAATCACTTCTTCAATTTCATTGCCTGTTATTGGGTTATTAAGGATGTTTATGTCTTCTTAGTTTAGTTTGGTAATTCATATGTATCTAGGAATACATTTCTTCTGCATTTTCCAATTTATTAGTATACAGGTTCTCAAAGTAATTACCAATGATCTTATTTCAACAGAATCCATTGTGAGGGGCCAGGGATAGAGCACAGTGCAGTAAGCACCTGCATGGCAAGCTCAAGGTCCTAAGTTTGAGTACAAAACAATCTATTTTGAGTTTGCCTTTTTCATTTCTAATTGCATGGATTTGGATATCTTTCCTTATTTTGATAAAATTGGCTAAGGATCTTCTAGTTTATTCTTTCAAAGAACCATTGATTCATTGATACTTTGTATTTTTTTAGTCTCAATTTCATTAATTTCTGCTCTCATCTTTATAATTTTCTTCCTCATACTAGCTTTGAATTTGGCTTGTTTTTGTTTTTGTAGGATTTTTTTTCTTCATGGTACTAGGAATCAAACTCAGGACCTTGCACTTGCCAGGCAGGCACTGTGCCACTGAGCAATATCCCCAGCCCCTCTGGGGTCTTGAGGTGAATCATTAGGTTATTTATTTGTGCTTGCCCTGTTTTTCTGGGGGGGGTTGGGGGGTTGGTTTTTTTGTTGTTGTTGTTCTGTTTTCTGTTTGGGGGGTTTGGGAGAGTTTTTGTTTTGTTTTGTTTTGTTTTGCTTGTTTGAGACAGGGTCTCACTATGTAGTACAACTGGTTTTGAACTCACTATGAAGCCCAGACTGGCCTTGAACTCATGGAAATCCTCCCATCTCAGGCTCCTGAGTGCTGGGATTACAGGCCTGCACCACCATGCCCAGCATGCCATTTTCTAGTGTGAGAATTCAGTCACTATAAACTTCCCTCTTAGGACTGTTTTCATTATGTCCCATAGGTTCCAGTATGTGGTACTGGCATTATTGTTTGACTGTAGGAACTGCCAAAGTTCTTCTTAATTTCATCTGTGACCAATTGATTATTGAAAAGGGCATTGTTTAATTTCCATGTGCTTGCATAGTTTCTGTGGTTTCTTCTGCCATTGATTTCTAATTTTGTTGCACTGTGATCTGGTAATATACATGGGATAATTTTGATTCTTTTACTTGAGCATGCTTTATGGCCTAACATGTGCCCTATTTTGGAGGACATTACTTGTGCTGCCAAGAAGAATGTGTATTCTGTTACTGTTGGGTGGACACTCTGTAGATACCTACTAAGTCCATTTGTTTGAAGGGTTGGTTTAACTCTCATATTTCTTTGTTGATATTTTTGTCTAGTTCATCTGTACATTTGTAACAGTGAGATATTGAGATCCTCCTGTACAATTATGTTAGTGTTTATTTGACTTTTCATGTCCACTAGTGATTGTTTCATGAAGTTGGCCATGCCAGTATTTGACGTATGTGTGTTTATAATTGCTATCTTTTCCTTTAAAAAAAAAAAGGCATCACTAACTACAATCAAAAAGAAAAAAACAAATCAATAAATTACAAGAAGAAAAAAATAGTTATCTCTTTCTGTTGAATTGTTCCCTTAACCAATATGTAGTGACCTGCTTTGTCTCTTCTGATCAGTCATGGCTTGAAATCCACTTTGTCTGAAATGAGGATAGGTACTCCTGCTTTTTTTTTTGTTTTTTTCCTGTGGCACCAGGGATTGAACTCACAACCTTGCGCTTGCCAGGCAGGCACTTAAGCCACTAAGCTAAATCCCCAGCCCTAGTACTCCTGCTTTTTTCTGGGCTCCTGTTGCATGGATTTTTTTTTTTTGTCCTTTGATTTTTAAACTCTGAATTTCTTTTTTAATTAAATGTGTTTCTTGTATACTACATATTGTTAGGTTTTTTTTTCTTGACCCATTCTGCTGATCTGTGTCTTTTTATTTGGGAATTTACATAAGAGTTATTACTAAGAGGTGTTGACTTATTCCTGTTGTGGCATTATTTTCCTGTTGCTGATTTCTTTCTTTTTCTGTTGTTTTGTTGTGTTGCCCATTCTGCTAGGTATATTCTTACTGGCATTGTTGGCTTCATTGTGTCTTTCTAAGAGATCCTTGAGAATTTTTTGTAATGCTGATTTGGTGGTTATGAATTTCTTGAGGTGTCCTTGTCGTGTCTCATTTCTTCATCAATTTAGAAGAAGTATTTTGTAGGATACAAAAGTCAGGATTGGAAGTTATTTTTTAGGGCTTGAAACACTTCAAGCTCTCCTGGAGTCTAATGTTTGTGTTGAGAAGTCTGCTGTAATTCTAATGTGTTTACCTTTATATGGGATTCATTACCTTGATGCGAGGTACATACATGGCTGTCCATTGGGTGGCTTGAACTACCAGTTGTTAGCTATTTAACATCAGATGATAGAATTAAAATCAGAGCCACCAGCAGCAAGGCATATGATTTAAGGCCCCATCAGGAACATACTAAGATTTTGTCCCTTTGGTGGTCTCCCAGTATTTTGAGTATAATGTGGTATGGAGAAGCTCTTTTTTGGTTATGGCATATTTGGAATTCTATATGCCTGACTTATCTGTATGTTTATTTCTTTTTCTGTATTTGGGAAGTTTTCTGCCATTATTTCTGTGAACAGGTTTTTATGCGATTTGTATTGTCTTCTGATTTTTCACTTATTCTAATTACTCTTAGATTAGTCTTCTTTGTATCATTTAGCAGCCATTAGATCCATTTTTCATGTTTTCTTGTTGCTTTTAAGGTATCTTTGAGTAGTTGGTCTTTGAAGGCATTGTTGTCTTCTAGTTCTGAAATTCTGTCCTCACATTGGTCACTTCTGCTGCTCATATTTGAATATAATTTTTGATCTCCTTGATTTCTGATTGAAACCTTTTTATGGCCTGATTCTCTGCTACAGTGATCATTTAAGTTTTATATTACTTTATTTTAACCCAGCTAGCTTTTTATTAGTGTCTTCTGGAAGCTCCAGGATCATTTTGGTTGTTATTTCCAGTATCTGTTTAGTTATATCTTTTTTAATCCTGCTTAGTACCTCTTTGATCTGTCTTTCCCCTTTTGTCCTTTTGAGTAATTTGGGTGTGTGCCTTATGCTGTTGTCCCCCTCAGTGCTCCTCTGGATTGGCTTTAAGGAGTTGAGAATTTTGGGAGGTATTTTGTTGCCCTGTTTTCTCATGTTTCCATTTGCTTGCTTGCTTGCTTGTTTGTTTGTTTGTTTGGTTGGTTGTTTTATGCTGAGGTTCGTGGGCACTTCCAGTGTAAAATCTTTGTTGCTAGAATAGAGATCTCTTCAGTTGCTTCTCAGAGACATACTTTGGGCATGACTAACTGTAGCCCTTTGCTTCAACCCCAGGATCCAGCCACCTTGGTTAATTCAGGAGGAGAAGATGCAGCGTGATTAGCACAAAATGAGTTCTCTGAGAATGTACTCTAGTGTTGTTAATGTCACAAAGGTAATCTTAGTATTGATTTACAGAGAAATAGCAACAGTTATGCAGCCCTGCAAATTGGCTATAGTAGGATCATCCAAGGAAAATTGGATATTAATATACCATAAGAACTAATTATGAAGGGCCGGGAATTTGGCTCAGTGGCCTAAGCGCCTACCTGGCAAGCACGAGGTCATGAGTTCAATCCCCAGTGCTGCAAAAAAAAAAAAAAAAAATTATGTACCACCCTTAACCTTAAAGAAGAAACTCACAATTATGGTGTAAATATTAAGCCAACCTAGGTATTGACTTGCAGCTAATATGTACTAAATGTGATAGCTAGATTTCTGCTAATGGTAGAAAGAAATTCAATAGTAGCTTTTATAGAGTTAACTATCAAAAGGTTATTAAAGATAAAAGGTTTGGGAACTGGAAAATGCAAGAAGAAAAACCTTAAACTATATGATATGAGGAGAGAGAAGCGGTACAAGTGGTACTACCCCCTATTGGGTTTAGAAGGATATTTGTAGAATCCGATAAAGGCAAAGGAAAAACTGATAGGAAATAGACGATTGAAAAAAAAGAGAAAAAAAATCATATGGGATGTAAAATAAGAGAGAAAAAAATTAAAGGTAGAAAAATTTAAAGGGAGAAGAGGATGAAATAAAGGGAAAAAAATAAGAAAAAGAGATAAGAAACATAGAGGAAGGACAAAGGAAAATTTCCCAAACCCCAATAAACGGGTGAAGAAGAAGGAGGAAAGGAAAGAATAGAGAAAACAACAACAACCAAAACATACACACGCACTCACAATTTTTTTTCTTTATGATTTTGAGTGTGTGCTTTTCTTCTAGGATCTACACTTTTGGTGCAGTATCCAAGTCATGATGTGTCCCTGCTTGTGCTGGTGGATAAAGAAAGCAGTCAGGGCCCACATCCCAGCTGGATGCGGGCACCAGTGGGCATAGGATTAGGGCGAGGGTGCAGGAGCCGTGGGGGTGGGGCCTGTGTCCTTTAGCTCATACTCCTCAGGGAGTCTCTTTTCAGCCCAGCCATGCCTCCCTGACCACAGCGTCTCCTGTGGCTGTCTCTCGTCCAAACCCTGTGGGAACCCCCAGGTGAAGCTGTCCTGCAGGTGCTCTGGGGCCCAGGTTTAAACAGTCAGCGTCCCCTGAAGGGAAGTGCTCTCTCCAGGGATGTGGCAGGCATGGACTGGATTCACCAGCTGCTTTTGCTGGTGGCTGCCTTGAAGTGTTGCCCCTCAGCCAAGGCACCCTAACTTGGAGCCAGCTGATTATGGACTGAAACCTCCACAAACAGTGAGCTAAATAAACCTTTCCTTCCTTCATTTTGGGTGTCAGGTGTTTTGTCTCAGCAATGAGAGGAAAGTAACCAAGACAGGATCCTAAATCTCAGAGAGGCTGAGTTGTTGCTTACCACCCACCATTTTCCTAGAAGTTTTTTCTTGGATACACATAAGTATCTGATTTTTCAGGAATTCCAATTTATCTGTTTTTTTCTTTAGTTGCCTATGCTTTTGGGTTTGTGGTTAAGAAACTTGTCAGACTGAAGGCTAAGAAGATTTACCTCCGTGTGCTTCTAAGAGTCTGTTATCTACTTCGGGTTGATGTTTGTATATGGTGTGAGGCAGGGAGGTCTGGCTTCTTTCTTTTCCATTTGAGTGTCCAGGTGCTCCACCACCATCTGTTGAAGAGGCTGTTTATATTTTTTTTCCACAGCATGAATGGGCTTAGCTCTGAGATCTGTCCCACTGATGTCTATGTCATATCATACTATTTTGATCAAAATCCTCTTTCAAAAGATTTCAGTAGACATGCTAATTGAGGTTTCATCTGGGAGGACAAATAGTTTGGCATTACTGGACTATAAAGTATGCATTTGTTCATAGAAACAGTGGTGTAAAGGGTGTACTCAATAGCTGAGAGTCAGTGATAGTGTGAAAAGACAGCCAGCTCTGGGCCATCAGATAAAAGGGAGATGAGTCGCAGCTCTGGCTCTCCAGGAGCTTCACATCTCTTTGTAGAAGCAGACATGTGATTTGAGGCATGACATAAAGGAAACACCTTAAGAATATCAAGGATGCGGAGGGGCCTTACTGCAGAGAGAGGAGGTGGGGAAGATGCTTAGCAGAAGTGGCACTCGAACCAGGACTGAAGGCTGAATCTTTCAGAAGCTTGGCAGGAGCAGGCAAAGAGAGCGTTTCATGTAGAAGGAGCAGACATTGCCACAGGCAATGTTCAGAGAGCATCTGGAAGGAGCTTGGCATGCCTAGGGTAGAGGGTGTGTATTCAAAGACTTTCAAGAGGAAACTCTGTAGGAGAACAAAACGGGTGGGGGAAAGACTAAGGATGGCACATTTGAGTTGTCTAGAGGCAAAGGGACTAAACTAGAGAAAATTTTAAGACTTTATATTATAAATTATTTTCATGCATACAGAAGTGGAGGTTAAAGTACAATGAAGCCTGAGATCCCCACCACCCAGCTTTGTCATTGTCAGATGCCGCCAGGACTGCTTATCTAGCCCCTACTCCAACTTGTCTCTCCTTGCTATTTTGAATCAAATCTGAGCCCTAAAGACTATCCCTCAATAAAGACTTTTTAAAAATTAACATGTATCGTACATACTAATGCAGTTCAGCGTGATATTTTAATACATGCATAGAGCATACACCAATCAAATCCAGCTTTCCTTTACCCACCCCTAATAATCACTATTCTTCACTCAGGTTGACCTGCATGTAGCTTGCTCTGGATCTTTTTGGGATTTGGAGGGGGTGGGGAAGCGATACTGGGGATCAGTCCGAGGGCTTGGCACATGGCAGGCAAGCACTGTACCACTAAGCTACACACCCTGCCCTCACTTCCACTCATGAGATAATATGCTCTCTTTGTCTCTCTGTGCCTGGCTTACTTCACTTAATGCGATGTTCCCCATTCCATGCATGTTGCTTCAAATAAGCTTGTATTCTCCCTGTGTATCCCATACTTTTTATCCATTCATCTGTGACAGGTTCCTAGGCTGCTCCTGTGTGTTAGCTTGTGAATAATGCTGCACTAAACATGGCTGTGCAGGAATCTCTTTGGTATGCTGATTTCCTTTCCTTTGGATGTTTCCCCCGGAAGTGGGATTGCTGGATCATACGGTAGATCTGTTTTTACCTTCTGAAGGAACCGGTTGTACTGATTTGCATTCCCACCAACAGTGATGGGTCCCTTTTCTCCACATCCTCACTAGCATTTCTTTTTTCTAACAGTAACTATCCTTACTGAGGTGAGGTGGTGTCTTATTGTAGTTTCGATTTGCATTTCCTTGGTGGCTAATGATACTTTTTCATATATTTTTCATACATTTATTGGCTATTCATGCATTTATTGGCTATTTGTATTTCTTTTGAGAACAGTGTGTTCAAATTTCTTGCCCATTTTTTAATTGGACTCTGTTCTGTGTGTATGTTCCGTATAGATTCTGGATATTACTCATGTATCAGATGAGTATTTGGGTTATATTTTCTGTCATTCTGTGGGTCGTCTCTTTGCCCTGTTGATCATTTCTTTTGCTGTGCAGAAAATTTTTGTTATTGTTGTTTGTTTTGAGACAGGATATCACTGTGCAGTTCAGACTGATCTTGAACTCACAGTGTGGCCCAGGCTGGCCTTGAACTCACAGTAATCCTCCTGCCTCAGCATCCTGAGTGCTGGGACTACAGGGCTGCAACACCACGCCCAGTGAAAAGTTTTTATTTTATATAATCCAATTTGTTAATTTTGATTTTGTTTCTTGTGCTTTTATCACACCTAAAAGTTTAACAGTGAGTATTCAAGTTGCCACTGCTCCTGCCCCCCTTCTGAGTTCACATCAAAATAAGCTGTGTATATCACAGTTGATTATGTGTCCTGCATCTCTTACTCCATATAGGTTTCTGCTCTTTTTTTATTTTTTCTCCTTGTAATTTAATTGTTAAAGAAATCAAATTGTTCATACACATTTGAAGGATGTGGTTCTCAACCAAAGATGGTTTTGCCCCCACTTTCGGGAGGGTGATATTCAGCAATGTTGGGAGACATTCTTGGCTGTCACAGCTTGAGGAAGGGAGACACTTACTTCTGGTGGGCTGAGGCCAGGGATGTTGTCAGTGTCCTACAGCACACAGTGCAGACCCAGACACAAAGGATTACCTGGCCAGAAGTCAGCAGTGCTGCCGCAGGGGACCTGCCATGGCTTCCCCATGTGCTGTCGCGCAGACTTCGTCCCTTTCCAGATTGCGTTTTCCCCTTTCCATCATGTTGCTGCCACCTGGAGGTTAGACCCAAGCCTGGGTCACATTCAGACTGGACTTTTTAGGAGGCAAAAATACTCCCTTTAGGAGTATGTCACAAGATACCAGATAGTCTTTGGTACATTAGTGGTAGCAGTTGGGTCAGTCCATTATAAAACTGCAGAAGAGGAGAATTTTGAAAGACAGTGGAGAGAGGAATTGCTGCA
>RJWT010041131.1:0-12378 GCA_004365215.1 Cuniculus paca
AAGCTGGTCCCTGGGGATTGGATGCAGCTCAGTTCGGGTCGTGTTAAATCTGAGGGGCCTGCAAGGCATCTAGCAGAAGAGTTTAAACAGCAGTTGCTGAACCAAGTCTGGAAGAAAGGGAGATCTCCTAGCTAAAGAGTTGTACTGGGGAGTCACTGGCTTCTTGCATGTGTCCAGTGCCCTGAGACCAGGCCTCAGATGAGCTGCTTTGATGAGTCATGTACCAAAGGTGTTGTTGAAGTGGATTCAAGAAAGAAAGGAAGGAGAATGATTGGAAAGCTTATCTTTTCTAAGAAGCTTTTCAATTAAGGGAAGAAGGAATGTACAGTGGTAGCTGGAGAGGAAGGCAGGGTCACAGAAGGACTTTTTATGGGAGAAATTACAGCATATTCCCTGCAAAGGGAATGTTCCAGGGGGATGTTTCTGGAGCTGTGTCCTAGAGTGACTGAATGTGGGTGGGATCTTAAGAGCACATGGAAGGGGGTCTAGGCTGGGTGCAGGGACTGTGCAGGTAAGGGCAGGAAGTAGAGCATACCGCACAGATTCCTAAAGAAGGATGTCTTGGCTAGACATGGTGGTACATGACTATAGTCCCAGCACTCTGGGAGGTTGAGGCAGAAAAATTACAAGTTCAAGCCCATCCTGAGCTTGTCTCCAAAGGTAAAGGCCAGGAATGTACCTCAGTGTAAAGGTCCTGGTTTCATTCCTGGCTGGGCAGGGGCAGGGGGTAGACAAAGTATGCCTTAGTCTGTTTCCTGTTACTATAACAAAATAGCAGAGACTGCATACTTTTTAAAGAAGTTTTATTTTGGCCCATGGTTCTGTGGGGCCAAGATCCAGGGGTTGTATCTGGTAACAGCCTCCTGACTATCAGTCTCAATGTGGCACAGAGCATCATGTGGTGAGAACCAGGGATCATGGGTGTCTCTTCTGGTCTCTTTCAATCTCTCTTCTAAAGCTCCAGGGTTCAGTCATGGGGGCTGCACCCTGATGATCTCATCTAATCCTAGTCGCCTTTCAGAGACCCTACCTCTGAAGTCCCTAGGCAGTCAAGTTCATCCCCTTCTACCTCGTACTACTGATTCAACTTCAGCACATGAACCCTTGGGGGCCACAATCTCTAATAATATCTAGACTATTATTAGAGGGGAACTGCGGGGTGGGAGCTTCCGCCCATATCATGAAACAGGAAGTCAGCCTTGCTGATTCACTCAGCTCCCTGTGGAGCCCAGCTGTTCCACCCTCAGCCACACTGCTTGCCTCCCCCTGAGGGGAGAGCCTTCTTGCCATGCACGGTCCTTTCCTGCCCCCTTCCCCTTTCATTGTTCATTTCCATGCGTGACCTTTTCATTTGTTGGCTTGTGAATCTGTTTCATAACTCCCCCTCCTTCCAGATAGAAACTTGTAGAACCACAGGATTACCAAAGGCTGCATTTGAACTGCTAGAAATCTTAAATCTATAACATTGCTAGTAAAATGTATTTTGGAAACTATAAAAATGTGGGATTTGTTTGTTTGTTTGTTTGTTTATGCTATTTATCAAACTTTGTTTTAATACTGGAGATTTCACACAGTGGTGTTCTACCACTGAGCTACATCCCCAGCCTTTTTATTTTTTTATTTTGAGACAGGGTCTTGCGAAGTTGCCCAGGCAGATCTTGATCTTGCTATCTTCCTGCCTCAGCCACCCTGAGTGTTGACATTATAGGCCTCTGCCACTGCACCCAGGTTTATCTTTGTATTTCTGGAAATATAACAGAACTACAGGGCAAAGGAGAGGCAATATATCTTCGACATTGGCCTCTGTCCTATTGCTCACAAGTTCTGTGATCTTGGCCAAATTTCTTGGCCACTTTGACCTACAGTTTCCTCATCTGTAGATTGGAGATAATGCCTAGATGGTCGTGGTAGTCAGCTTTGTGCTGCTGTGACAGAATACCTGAACAAAACACCTTAAAGGAGGAGAGGCTGATTTGGACTGATGGTTTCAGTTCACGGTAGTCTGGCTCCATTACTTTAGGCCTGTGGTGAGGCAGAAATATCATGGCAGAAGGCCAAGGCCAAGGAAAGATGCTCATCTCATGGCAGCCAGGAAGCAGAGTGAGAAACAACCCAAGAGGAAGGTGCTGGAGACAAAATACACTCTTCGACCTGCTCCATTCCATTAGATGCTGTCTCCTAATCAACCCATTCAGCTAGTAAGCTCATCAGTGGGTTAATGCACTCAATGAAGTTAGAGCCAGTGTAATTCAGTCTCTTCCCCTGAGCCCACCATCCCTGAACACACAGGACTTTTGGGGACATTTTAGATCTAAACCGGAACAATGGTTTTGAAAGTTAAAGAAGTCCGTTTACAGGAAAGCCCTTTCTAAAGTGTAAACTAGATCTATGTTGTCAATGAGATAGATAATTTCATAAAAATGACATCATAGAGAGCGTCCTTCTTCTTGGGACTTTTCTTCTTCATATACAAAATGAATTTGCTAGACTGGATTTCATGGTTGCAAGATAGGTATCTGTACATGTGTTTAAATACATGCAGGTTTGTGCTAAGCTGGCTGGCCCGAGCAGTTTATAAACCCTTTTCCTTGTCACGCCTGTACTATTTCTAACCTTGTTTAGGATTTGAAGACAAAAATCCAAAAGGGTTTCTTACAGCCCGTCTCTAAGTGAAATTCTTGCTACAGTATTACTTTTTTTGTTTTTCAGCATAAACCCGCGATAAATGGAAGCTTCAGTGGAAATTTCAGTTATGTCCTTAATAATTTAATTCCAAACACAAACTACTGTGTATCTGTTTATTTTGAGTCAAGACGTTCAACCACAATAATAAACCCCCCCTTAAAATGCCTCCTCCATCAGCCTGGCCAAGAATCAGGTATGTTCATTTTTGACAATTCACCTTTTGAAAATTCGTATTTTTACTGTCATATAAATTCATTAAAAGAAAACCACTGAAATTCCTGGTACCCTAAAGGTGTTTCTTCTGATAAAGGCACCTCCCAGAGATGTTTTCCACTGGTCACCAGCTGGTGCTCACAGCTATGTTGTCCCATCATAAGCGTGATCCTATTATCTACCTTTATAAGATCAAGTTGCCTTTTAAAAATGGAAACACTTTTATTTCAAGGAATCAGGTTTAAGTGCAGAGCTGTGTGCCTTTAGCTTGGCCATTCTTAAAGTGAGTCACTGAAAGGTGCACAGTTATTTGAAGCTACTGCATGCAGAGGCATTGAAGGTGAAGGATTTTGGTTGGGTATCATTCTTATCTCTGGCCTGGCTGGCAGGAGCTGGGACCCTCGCTTGAAGAAGAAGGGGACTTTGGCGGTGTAGATGAAACAGTCACTGAGGAAAGCAGAAAGGCAGCAGGACAGTAAAACAGTGGCAGAAATGTGCAGTGAGAAACTGCCAGCTTAGGAGCTTTCTCTGCCCATTGTTGTCTGGGGAAGTAACTGGATCTCCCACTGTATTAGCAAAAAGGAAAACCTCCCTCAAAGAAAGCCTTCTCAGTTTCCCCACCCCGATGGAAGTCTCTTTAATATTCTAATTAACCAGAGTGAAAATCAGGTCTGATGTAAAAGGAAAGGACTTTTAAGTGATATAGTTATTTGTGGATTCTGTGAACACCCCAGAGTACCTGGACTCATGATGCTTAGTGTTAGTGATAGCCACAGCGCAGTGTGACTTTATCCTTGGGTAAGCCTCAAAGCCCAGTGCTGCACACACTGATCCTAAATGAAAAGTATGTCAAGCTTTTTTGCTTAAGGTGTTTTTATGATGCTACTTAAATAAGGGAAACCTAAAATCGTACATAGTCTTTATGCCTATAGCTCTTACAAAAACATGCACCCAATATAAATTTACATAGTTAAGTTCCAACACCAGTTCTCTGACTTCAAGCAGATGTCCGACAATTCACTTCATCTCTGACACTGCTACCAAGAATCAGACCTCTAGAATCCTGTGGTTTGCTTTTTCTATCAATCAGCCCTCATTTAGAAGCCATTGAGCTGCATTTTGCTCCCAGGAGTCACATCCTTACCATCAACTCAGATATGGTCTCTGTCTAGGTCCATTTTCTGCAGCCATAACACAATACCTGAGACTGGGTAACTTACAAAGAACAGAGATTTCTTGCTTACAGTTCTGGAAGCTGGTGAGTCCGAGATGGAAGGGTCTTCTTGCTGTGTCATAGCATGATGGGGTCGTTACATGTTGAGAGCAGGAGGTGGGGCGCTTTTATAACAAAGCCACTTCCATGATGTCAAAGGCATTTCCACAATAATGGCATTAATACAGTCACAAGAGCAGAGCCCTGCAACTCCAGCACCTCTTAAAGTCCCAATACTGTCACATTGACAAATAAAGTTCTGCAGAAGACTTTCCATCCATAATAATTCTGTGGGGCTTTGGAATTAGAAGACCATACTGCGTCTGTCAGGAAATTCCATGGGTTTTTGCAGCTCTGTGCTGGAGCCAGTGACAAAGACCGAATACATGTAATTTTGTGTTATATCATGATCTTCTGCGCAAACCATACCCTTCCACACAATAAAAGCACCAGTTAGGAACAAAATAGGCAGATGAGTGTCTCCTGACAGGCAGAGTTGCGCCCTGGGTGGTTGACAGTCCTTTGGAAGTGGACGTGCATTACATGGATGCCCTTTGTACCTGGACATTTGTGATCTACCTGCTAAGACACAACCGAGCAGGAACATGGTGTTGAGTCAGTCTGTCCTTACTTGGTTTGTACATTGTTTTGCATATTAAGTCAGCTCCGCTCTTCTGTTATTACCTAAGATAGTTCCAGTGCATGTATCCCTCACTATGTGGGGTCTTCCTGAAAGTCAGAAGCCAAATAGTTCCGATGACATGGATCTCTCACTGCCTCCTTGCCTTCTAAACAACCCTAACTAGTCAGACTCTAGATCCAGACAGCTGTGATGCTGAGTGAACATCAGGGCCGTCAGATGGAAGCCAGTGTTAACTTAGACTCAGCAGTAAACACTGCAGTCTCAGGGAAAACTGATAAGGGGTGACAATAATCTTATCTTAGAGGTCTGGCAAAATGCCTTCCCCCTGAAGCCCTAAAATTTTTTATTTATTTATTTTGGTCCTGGGGATCGAACTCACAACCTCACGCTTACCAGACAAGCACTTGAGCTACTGAGCTAAATCCCCAGCCCCAAGCCCTAAAATTAATTGGTTGTCTCTTTAGTAAGGCCCCAGGGAAAAGGTCTATTCATTCATCTAACAAAGAGCTGTATTGCAAGCCAAATTCCCCTCAGGATACTGGGAATATAGCAGTGAAAAAAATATATAAAAACGCCTGACTTCGTGTCACATACATTGCAGTAGGAGGTGGAATAATAAGGTTTAAAAATTGCAATATATAGTATGTGAAGTGACCATAAACACTACGGAGCGAAATGAAGCAGGAAGGGGAATGAAGGGCAAGTCGGCTGGCAGGGATGGGTCCCCTGTTTTAAATAGGGCCCTGCCTTGGTTCAGATTCCCTGAAAGGAAATTCTTGTTCAAGTGTGATTCATCAATGTGGTGGGGACCTCAAGTCGAATGAGGACTAAAGGAACAAAGAGGAGGCAGGAAGAGAGAGATGAAGCTAATGTGTGGTCTCAGCGGAGCCTGACCCTGGAGATTCTCTGGAGCATGAATTGGATCCTCAGTGAGTCCGTTTGTGGTGCCGTGTGGCACAGCCCCGTGGTGGGCAGCCCTGCCCTGGCTAAGGGCAGTACCTTAGACAAGGGGCAGCTCAGATGTGTGACGGATGTGCACAGTAGCACAGGGGTCACTCACTGACTGTTCAAGGGGACATGGGCAGGGCCACTGATGGCCACAGAAGGCTTTCCAGAGAGGTGGCATTCAAGTGAAGTCAAGGGAGGTGTGGCAGGTGGAGTGATGGCCACCCATCCTGGCTGTGCAAATGTAGCCAAGGGACTTGGTGGTTGTGATTCAAATAAGGATCTTGAGGTGGGGAAGATGATCCTGAGTCACCGAGGTGAGATCCAGGTGAGCCCGTGGGTCCTTATAAAGGAAAGAGAGAGACTGAGGACTCAAGAGTCAGAGAAAGAGCAGTGACAGCAGGAGCAGAGGTCAGAGGCTGGGGGTCGGGAGAGGCTATAAAACTGGCTTTGAGGATCAAAGAGAGGCAATGAGCCCAGGAATGAAAGAGGCCTCTAAAGATAAGAAAGGTGAAGAAGTGGACTTTCTACTGGAGCTTCCAGAAGGAATGCACCCTGCCAACACCTTGATTTTATCTTAGTGAAAACCATTTTGGACTTCTGACCTCCAGAATCCAAAAGCAATAGATTTGTGTAGTTTTGTGCCATTGTGGAAAAGGAGTACAGGGGAAGAGAGAGAGAGAGTGAGAATTGCCAATGTATCAGGGAAGAGAGTTCTAGAGCGACAATGCAGCAAATACAAAGGCCCTGAGGTAGGAGTGGGGCTGGCATGATAGGATAGTTGTGAACTGAGCAAAAGAAAATAGTAACAGTGTGAGTCAGAGAGGATGGAGGACTCCAGAGGCGCAGGACTTAAAAAACTGGGCCAAGACTTTGATTCCTGGTGTGGCTAAGACTAGCCTTTGAACAGCCTTGGCTTTTCACGTAGGCTCTGCCTTCTCCACACCTTCCTGCCTGCAGCATCTGCTAATATGAGCTTCATGTGGCTACTGAAATGAGCAACTGGCTTTTAATTCTGTCTTACATTGATCATTTAAATTTAAACAACCACAGCTAATGACTACTGTATTGCATTATAGAGCAAAAACTGAAATTTTTTTATTTTGCAAAGCTAAATATACAAGGATGCCTCAGTTCATGAACTTAATTCTTTCCATCATGTCTGGTCGCAACCAAATTGGGCAAGAATTGAATCAAATTTCCCCATAAGGTCAACTTTGAACCTAACCATTGAATTTGATTCAATTCTCATCCAATTCGGTTTGTGACCAGAATTGTGGAAAGATTTAAGTTCGTAAAGAGAAGCACCACTGCATTTGGTTTGGCTTGGTTCAGTTATTCCCTTTTTATTGGAGGTACCTCCACTCCGCAAAATTGCAACTTCCTGTGTTAATCAACAGGATTTGTGTTTTAGATCAGTTTCCATATTGCATATGGAGGTGGTTTCCAAGGCCAGGTTCCCTCACCATGTCCCAGCCATCCTGCACATTTGTAGAACATACCTGAGGAGGCTCAAGGCCCTGGGTGATAGGTCCTTATGTGTGTCTTCTCATACAAGCCATTAAGATCTTTGTGGCCCAGGAACCAGGAGTTATATTGTTCTGGGGCTTCCCTGTGAGGCCAGGGCACATCCTAGGGAGTTCTGCCTTGACCCCGTCATGCTGTTGGGTTGGGGAGAAGAGTACCTCTTACCTTTGGGGCCTTTTGAGAAGGTGCTGACAGAACTTCTGTATTTAAAGGGCAATAGCAAAAATAAATAAATAAAAAATAATAAAAGGAGCAAGATTGCAATCATCAGGAGGAAAAAACAAAGAGGCAAATTTAGATAATGGAGGAGTAGAGGGAAACAAGACTAAAGGCCAGGAAACAAATGTTCTGAGAAATGTTCTGCAACAGAGGATGTCCAAGTAAACCAACTCAGAATAAACCAAGAGTCGTCAACCAGTCCCAGGGGAGGCTTCGGGCTCCAAGAAGGACTCCCTAGAGCTTCCCTGAGGAGATGATCCAGTTGGTGGACACACAGACTGGTGCTGGTACCTGGTGCCTAGTGGAGCAATTCCTGCTGTGAAAGTGGTACAGAACTGGGGCCCCATGTTGGGCACCAGAATTACAGACATAACAACTCTGCCCTAAGGAAATAAGAAAACAGTTTATTCTGAAATATGAGTGACCATGGCTCAGGAACACATGAATGCCTAAAACTGTTCTTTCCTCCCAAACTTATATTTCCTCAATATCACCAGAGCAGTGTGCATTTATTTGTACCTCTGGTTGCTTATTGGATTTCTTTTGAAATAAATTCATTTATTTTCTCATCAACAGGGACATCAGAATCTGTAAAAATAGCATTACTTACTATTACTTTTATATCAGTGGCCATAATAAGCGTCATCTTAACACTGAGACAGATTGGATATGTATGCTTACACAGTAACTTTCCCAAAGTCTTGGTATGTAGTTGTTTTAAAACTTATTTTATTTATTTTTTCAATTTTTAACTTTAAAATTTTTATTATATACTGAAATGTTTTCACAGAAGAAAATTTCATGTTCTGAAAGCACTAGAGTTTTTCTAGGCTGGCCTCCTTTCCATTCTTGAAAACATTTTTCAGTTAGAAAAGTATCTGTGTATTTTATGTCTTCTCTTTACTCTTTGTTCGACTATTATTTCTAATGATTGCATAGAATTTCATTATTATTAATGTATGATTTAAGCTTTCTGCAACTATAAGATATTTGGGTTGATTTCTTCTTTCTTTCTTTCTCTCTGTCTCTCTTTCTTTCCTTTCTTTCCTTTGCCATTATGAATAGTGTGATGGAAATTTTTATATAGATTATCTTTTTATTTTAGATTACTTCACATATATACAACATAAGTTATCTTACAGAAGAATATTATAAGTGATTTATAAAACCAGTGGTGATGCATATAACTCTCCAAAGCCTCACTAACATTGATGAATCATTTTTACTACTTTTATTCATTTCCACATATACAACAATTCTCCATAGTTGTTCTCATCTGTGTTACTTACATTATTAACAATAACAGTCATTTTCTTCTTTTTATTTCTTCTTTGGTTGCCAGCAAGAGCCTTTAGAAGTATCTGGATATTGCCCTTACATCCTTCTAAAACTCTTTATCTTTTGACCCAACTACTTTTGCCGTCAGTTATCATTTTCCCTACCTCATTGTGTTCCCTTTGTGTTATTTTAATAGTTTATTCAGAAGTATTTTATTCTTTTTATGTCGAACTCATTCACCTTATTCTAATTTTCCAACAACCATATAATTAAATATCCCTCCACAGTTGTACTTATCGTGTTGTCCTCCTGCGTCTTTTTAGTATTTCTCCATTAAAAATTGTTCCCCTGCATTTAAAAACTCTAGGAAGAAGAAAATAGACAGTCTAGGCCTACTGTGTTTATGTATGTGTTTTTAATCAAGGGTAGATGTTAAAATTTTTAAATGATGTATTTTTTCTTTTTAATATAACAAATATCTCTTGAGCATCTACAGTGTGTCAACACAATGTAGGTATTAGGGATATAGAAGTGAACAAAACAAACAAAAAATCCTGCCCTCATGGAGCTTAAAGTTTGAGATGAGGCAGAGACAATGATTATTTATTGATGATACAGTTATCTAAATAAAGAATTTACATTACTCGAGAGGTAAATTATTGGGATTAATAAGATTAGCAAGGTCATTCCATAAAAAATCAGCAGCATTCAATTAGAAAGTAAGCATGAAGCTGCTTTTTAACTTCCAAAAAATAAAGTACGTAAATCCTATGTGTAAAGCTCAGTCAGTCTCCACAACCTGAACACACCACTAACTCATATCTTGATGAATACAGCATGGCTAGCGCCTCTGAAATTCTGTCTTCTGCCACCTTTCAAGCATGAATCTCCAAGGGTAACCACTGTCCTGATTATGAACAGCAGAGATTAGTTTTGCCTGGTTTGGAATTTTACGTAAACTGAATACTATTTATAATAGTAAAAAAATACAATTACAATGGTAACAAAAATATTTTTAAAGCATATAAGAAAGAAGTCTAACAGAAGTCTAACGAGCTCAGTGTGGGGAAAATTTTCAAATCTTGTTGAAAAGCATTAACAAAAACCTTGTCAAATAGGAAGCCTAGATACAGACCCACATGTATGAAAACATGGTTCCTAACAATGAGTCTTGCAAATTGGTGGGGAAAAGATGAGCTAGTCAGTAAATGTTGTATATATGGGGGAAATGGCATTGGACCCCTACCTCACACCACACATGAAAGCCAGTTTTAGGTAAATTAAAGATTATAATATGAAAGGCAAAACTTTAAAATTTTAGGAGGCAATACAGATGGTCCTTAACAATGGTTCCACTTACAATGTTTTAACTCTGCAGTGGTGCAAAAATACCATGCATTTAGTGGAGACCATATTTTTAATTTTGAATTATGTGAGATATTCGATGCATTATTACAACATGGGCTGTATGTTAGATGATTTTGCCCAAATATAAGATGATGTAAGTGTCCTGAGCATGTTTAAGGTAGTTTAGGCTAAGCTATCATGTTCCTAGTTTAGGTGTATTAAGTGACTTTTTAATTTGCAGTATTTTCAGCTTACTATACATTTATTGGGACATACCCCCACCATAAGTTGAGGAGCATCTGTATAACTGATCTGTAGGCTTGAGGGAAAAGAAGGCTCTCTCAGACACAAAAAATCAAAAACCATAAAGGAATTGGTAACTCTTCTTACATTAAAAATTTGGAATTTCTTTTCATCAAAGTCATCATAAAGAGAATAATGTGATAAACCACAGACTGGAGGAAATAAATATATGAAAATAATTAGTGTACAAGTTATATAGTTATATAAAGAACTCCTGTGACTCAGTAAGAAAAAAGATGAATAACCCAGTAGAAAAATTGACCCCAAGCCTGGGTATTGGTCAAGTAAGGAAGAGAAGTTGTGTCAAATTGGACAGCTTGGCCTACACAGGGGAGGATGCTATGCCAATCTTGTGATATTATTGGTAAAGGACTTCAGCATCTGGGGCTCGGAAGCCAGCTGTACATGTGAAGTGCTAAGAGCAATGCCTGGCAACTAGTCAGTATGATACAGCAGCCAGCTCTTGTATTACTATTTTTGTTATCATCATCACCGTATGCATCATTGTGCAATGAATACTGAGTTTTATTATGTGAAAAATAAAGAGCAAACACAAGTGATACAATCTCTCTTTCTTCCCCCACCCTCAGATTTTTCAAAACTTTGTAGCCCGGACTGTGCCTGAACTACCACTGTTGGAAGAAGTGAGTACAGTGGAGGTCTCTTCCATCAACAGAAAAAAGAAAGTGTGGGATTATAGTTACGATGATGAAAGTGACAGCGAAAATGTGGTATCCCCCAGAACTAGTGCGGGTGGTTACACTATGCATGGCCTGACAGGCCGGCTTCTGAGCCAGATCCCCACCTCCTCAGCCAGCTCCCAGGCCTCCCATCTGGAAGACCCAGCCGATGAGGAGTCTGAGGAGCCTGAAGAGGAGACTCAGCCCCAGCCCCTGTCCTGGCCCCCTGCAGCACTAGAACCCAGCCCAGGGCAGAGGGAATGCACAAGTGAACCCTGTGAGAGGACAGAAGGGCCCCCCCAGGACCTCTGTCCCAGCGACAATGACAGCTGCTCCACTGAGGGATCTGGGGGCAAAATTACCTTCAATGTGAATTTAAATTCTGTGTTTTTGAGAGTTCTCCATGATGACCCAGAAGACTCCGAAGAAACCTCGCTGGTGTTAACTCCTCCAGAAGAGACTGTCGACCTAGAAGAGGGCCCCCAGGAGACAGAATCGAGCCTGCTGTTGGCCGGTGGGGAAAAGCTACAGGTCCTCTTCCCCGGCCACCCTCCCGAGTGTCTGTGGACTGGAGATGATCTCTCAGATAAGAGTGACACTGGTAGTTCTGATGTGGACGATGTTGTCAGGGATGGTTATATCATGAGATGACTCTGAATTACTTCATTAACCTGAACTGAGAGCCCTAATCTGCAGCCTTGTGGTCTGCAAGTGTCCAGTGAGGGATGGAGTAGGGATCTGTAGAGTGCCCAGTTCCTCAAATTCCCACTGTAGGGAACCTAGCATCATTGTTGCACTCTTTACAAGTTGAGAGTGGTATACTGAAGGAGCCTGGCCCTTCCACTCTCTTGATGCTAATATATGTCTGATGCTTGTGCATCTGGTTTCCCAGGGTAAAGGCCCTGCTGGGTTTTCAAAGGTGCTTTGTGAAGTAATTAAATTAAGCCAGGATGGAAGGAGGGAAAGGAGAGGAAAACGCACACTTGCTCAGGAGCTGCAGGCAGTGTTTAGCAAAGGGAGAGCCTTTTACCCAAGGGGCTGCAGGAATGAGCAATAAAGCAGGCTGGAGAGGAGCAGATGCATAAGAAACAAGGGCAGGGCAGCAGGGCATTCATCTCAGATGTTATGTTGACTCCTCTCCTCTCAGAGCTCCTTTCATAGCCACTTACCCAGCCCTCCCCAGTTTAAGAAAAACACATGCATTAATAACTAGTATCAGGCAGATGATGGATAGAGAGGGATTAAAATCTCAGTGCCATATTTTAAGATAAATCTTAAGAGATCCCACTTGACAATTTTAAAAGTGTTACATATCCAGGTTCCAC
>RJWT010041132.1:0-12381 GCA_004365215.1 Cuniculus paca
TGAACTCATGACCTCGCGCTTGCCAGGCAGGCGCTTAGGCCACTGAGCTAGATCCCCAGCTCTTGTTTTTTTGAGACAGGGTCTCACTATGCCATTCAGGCTGGTGTTGAGCTCACTTTGTAGCCCAGGCTGGTCTTGAATTCGCAGTGATCCTCCTGTCTCAGCCTCCCGAGTGCTGGGATTACAGGCATGAACCACCACGCCGTTTACATGGTGTATCTCTTGACCCTGCAACTATTCTTCTCTTACAAGGACATGACTAATTTATGTTGAATCTTCAAGGCTCACCCTACTCCACTGTGAGCACATCTTAATTAATTACACTTGAAAAAACCTATTCCCAAATAAGAACACATGTTGAAAAAGATAATATATTTGAGGCAGACTCTACAGGATGGTGAAGTCTTAGACATTCTAGAAGTATTCTCTAAAGTTAGTATTTATGACCATTTACATTTTCCTTTTCTGTGCATAGTGGCACAGAAGTGGCTACAGGAATAGGAACCTTTAAAGATGATTTCATCAGTCCTTATTAAGTTAAAAAGACCAATCAGCAATTTTATTTTAAAATAATACTTAGCTTACCTTAATTTAGAATTTATGTTGTGAAGCAGTTGTGAGTTGTTTTGAATTTTACCCAGTGAGGGAACTTTTTTGATACTGTTTAAAATGTTGACCTTACAGAGTTTTTAAAAAACAATTGAGACAATGGAATGGGACAGTTTGAGTCTAAATTGAACTAGATTCAAATCTTGATTCTGCTACTCATTTAACCAGGTAATTGAGAGAGTTCACTAGATAACCTGGGCCTCAGTTTTTTAACCTGTCATGTTATCCCTCTGTATTTTCCATCTCAGTCTTATCCCACACATTTTTTAAAGCAGTTAATGTTGGAAAGCAGATTCTACGGAATGAGAGAAAATTATGTAGTAGCTGGTGAGATCCAGGCCCAGAGACATAAAAGCACTAACATGCCTTTCATCAAGAGTGTTAAACCTTTAAAAGATTCTCCTTTGAGTATAGGAATTATTTCGTGTTTTATAAATGAAAAGACTTGTTAACCCTCATAATTTTTAAAGTCTTCTCTAAGAACTATGCATTTCTTCACTCTTAAAACCCTGTGTCAACTGGCTGATTAGGAATATATTGTGAAAAAGTCACAGTATGCCCTTCCCTATCGTATAAGAGAGCAAAATAAAGACATTAAGGCAGTACCCACATTTGTGGCTAACAGTGTGGGTATGCATTGCTTAGATGCTTTTTTTTTGTCCCCCACTACAAAACTCATCTTTCCCTCTGTCTTCATATTCTGTATTTTAATATCTTACAGCAAGTAGAGTGTCAGATTGCTAGGACCAGAATTCCTCTTAGACTCTAAAGATTGGCTAGGGAAAGACCATGGTCACTATAGCAAAGACAACATTGCCAGTACGGAATATTTCATGTAGATTTGGCTGCATAGTACTCAGCAAGTTGTCACTGAAATGAAAAGAAGCAATAGCTTTCTTCCATTTAAGTTATTTGTGACTGACTTAAGGTGAGATCATAAGCTATTCTGTGCTTTTCAGAAGGGCACTTAAGAGTTCGCTATTGAAAATTAAGCTGCTGTAAACATGGGTGCATATGTATCAGTGTGATACCTTGTTTTTAATTCTGGAAAAATACCCAGAAGAAGGATTAGCTGGGTCAAATGGGACCTCTTATCCTAGTTTTTTGAGAAAGCTCTACACTGATTTCCACAGTGTTTGTAATCAGTCTACACTTCCACCAGCAGTGGAGAAGGGTTCTCTTTTCCCCACAGCCCTTCCAGCATTTGTTGTTGGTTGATTTCTTTATAATAGTCATTCTTTCCTGAATGAGATGGAGTGTCAGTGTTGTTTTAATTTGCATTTCTTGAATGGCCAGTGATATTGAACATTTCTTCATGTATTTGTTTGCTGTTTTTATTTCTTCATCTGAAAAGTATATATTCATCTCAGATGCCCATTTTTGGATTGGATCTCTAAATTTGGGAGTTCTGATGTTTTTGAGTTCTTTATATGTTCTTGTTAGTAATCCTTTGTCTGAAGGCCAGCTGGCAAACATTTTTTCCCAGGTTGTAGTTTGTCTTTTGACACTGTTGATGATTTCTCTTGCAATGCCAATGCTTTTTAATTAGATGAAATCCCAGTTGTTGATTCTTTCTGGTGGTTCCTATGCTATCAGGGTTTTATTCGTGAAGTCTTTGCCTATTCCAGTGTGTTCAAGAGTTTTACCAATTCTATCTTCCAGCAGATTTAATACTTTGTTTTACTATTTAAATCTTTACTATTTCAAATTTAGTTTAGTGCATGATGAAAGATATTTGGATCCAGTTTTAATCTTCGGCATATGCAAAGCCAGTTTTTCCAGTACCATTTATTAAAGAGGCTATCTTTCTTCCAGTGAATGTGTTTGGCACCTTTGTCAAAGATAAAGTGATTGAGTATGTCTGGAGTTTGTGCATCTTCTATACTGTTCCATAGATCCTTGAGTCTGTTTTTACCAGTACTATGCTGTTTTAATCACAGTAGCTTTATAGTATAATTTCAAGTCAAGGATTGTGGTGTCCTGTGCCTTGCAGAAGGGCACTTTAAAACAGTCATGTACTTACTTTCGAAATACTAGTTTCACCATATTGCTGTAGCCATGAAGGCTGCTTTCCTTTCATTAAAAACCTTTGAAAAAATTAAACCTCATGTGACATAAAATTAGTTTTTATACATCAGAAATCCCAGAGACAGATGGTTCCCTTTATTTCAGTTGATTTTATTGATTGAAAGAATTGATCTAAGAATCTTTTCTTCTGTAAGATAGAAAAAAATAATGTATTTCTAATCTAGTAGCTGCAATAAGACAGTTGAAAGTGGTAGTGCTTATCTTGTTGGAAAAATGGAATTTAAAAAAATGGAAAAGAAAAGAACTCTGCTTAAGGTCATTTATTGACCTTGCCCCTCTGAGTCCAACTGTGAAGCCATTGGCTTGGTCTGGAATAACTGAGACTGTCTGCTTGGTCCTGCCAGTTTCAACTGCATGTGCTTTCTCTCCATTACAGCCCGAGGTCTGTGATATCATGGGATCCAGTTCTTCTACAGATGACATAGCTTCCCTGGATCGACATTCTTCTCATGGCAGTGATGTGTCCCTCCCTCAGATTTCGAAGTTAAACAGGCCCAGAGATCAGCAAAGCCCTGATGACTTCTACAGCCATGGTGTGGGAGCTGAGGGCCAGGAGAATGAGAGTGAGCCTGCTGCCTCTGGTGAGATCGAAGAGGAGGAAATGGACAGTATCACAGAAGTACCTGCAAACTGCTCTGTCAGGAGGAGCTCCATGCGCTCACTCTCTCCTTTCCGGCGGCACAGCTGGGGTCCTGGAAAAAATGCTGCCAGTGATGCAGAAATAAACCACCGGAGGTGAGATGGTAGCATATTTACTTAATGTCTTAATGTCTGTTTGCTTTTAGGAAGTGTCTGATCTGTTGTTATATTGATAAATGACTTTAGGAAACACCATGGTATAGAAGATACAGTATAGGTTTTAGAATAAGGAAGATTTGTGTTCAGATACCTGCTGTGTAATTTAGAACCAGATGACCTGGGGCAAGTCGTTTGACCACTCTGGACTTTAATTTTCTCATCTGTAGAACTTGCTTTTCAAAAAATTTATAATAATAAAGTGAAATGTAACTCTGATAGTGAACTTTTAATAAATAGTAGTGTTTTTGTTAATGAAATTCATGAATTAGAAAATACTGGAAGAAATGATTTCATGCCAATTTTTAATGTTTAAGAAATAGCTATGAGCCGGGCCTGGTGGCACACACCTGTAATCCCAGTACTCAGGAGGACCCTGAGACAGGAGGATCGTTGTGAGTTCGAGACCAGCCTGGGCTACAAAGTGAGCTCAAGGCCAGCCTGAACAGCATAGTGAGACCCTGTCTTCTAGAGACAAGGGCTGGGAATTTAGCTTGGTGGCCTAAGCACCTGCCTGGCAAGTGTGAGGTCATGAGTTCAATCCCTGGTGCTGCAAAAAAAAAAAAAAAAAAAAAGAAAAGAAAAAAAAGAAATAACCATGAAGTCTTACAATTATTTAAGTTACTCAGAATGCTTCCTGAGAATTATAGCCATCTGTTTCTAATGCAGAAAATTCCGATAAGGTCCAACTTATCTTTGTCTCATCCTTGAAATGAGCATAAGGCTAATGTCATATCATGAAATTGTTGGAATTTGCCTGTGTATCGTACAGTTTTGGGGACTTTCACAAGTGTAACCTCATTTTAGTTCTTTACTTTGATAAGAGTCTTTGGAGAAGATTAGTGAGCTTTGACTTCTGGTTTCAGCTGTGGAGATTAGTGAGATTTGACTTCTGGTATTGATAAATTTTTAAGCAAATAGTTTTAACTCTAAAGAATAAGTGCTATACTATCTATTGTATTTATCAACTCGCACTTACTCCAGAGCTACTGTCTTAATCAAATAAACCAGGTAAGAGAGGAGGCTGATGGTTTTTTTTTATTTTTAAACAACTAATGTAAACGACTCAGCTAGGATCCATTATTTTGAAAAAATTCTTGTTTCCATAAGATCATGACTGACTATAAGTGCATGTCATGTAATCACATTCATTCCTTTATTTACCAGTGTATACTGAGCTGTGTTTTAGGTTCTGGAGACACAGAGGTAAACAAGATAAAGTTCCTGACCTCATGGAACTCACAGTAATGCCTTCCAACCACCTAGTCTGCTAATCTTTTCAGGCTCCTTTTACAACACATTACCTCTTTCAATTTTTTAATCCTCTCCATGAATCAGGTGATATTATCCCTGTGTTTGCAGTTCAGAAGACTAGTGCAAGTAGTTTATATTATTCAGCCAAGGTCAGTAGAATGCAGGTTTCTGGTCTCTTAGATATTTTCTACAATTCCGTATTTTTCTGTGGTGGAGTTGAGGATGTAAGTCTGAAAAATAAGCAGTGTTCTAAAGTTATTTTTATATACTTCTTAAATCTAGGTTGTACAAAAATCAATTGCTAAATGCTTTCCTTTGCAGTTTTATGGTTGGCATAGTTTTTCAAGGGATTCACAACTATTTAAAAACATATATATAGGGCCGGGGATCTAGCTCAGCAGCCTAAGTGCCTGCCTGGCAAGCACAAGGTCGTGAGTTCAATCCCTGGTGCTGCAAAAAAAAAAAACATTGTGATAAAAACATATATATATGGTATGGAGAATGGTCCCTACCCAGAATTTTTCTCTGTGAAGCAAGGGAAATTTTTTGATAATACATCCTTCTCTTACTTGATAATAGCATCAAGGAAAGAGGACTTACATAACCAATTTTTCTTTATAACCCTCTGTGGGCCATTGGTCATGACTGTTTTCAGAGTTTTATGTGATTGTTTGCATCGTGTGACTCAGATGAGGAAATTGAAGCTCAGATTAAATCTTGTGCCCAAGATTACATGGTGATTTTGAGACTGGACTGGCAGAAGAACCCTCTTGCCAAAGTCACTTATATTTTTAGTCTGCTTGTCATGGCATTGCCTGTTTGAATTTAGTTTTAAGGACTATCTAGCTTGAATTTAGTTTTAAGGACTATCTAGCACCTCTGTCTTAATACCTCTGGAGATAATGGAATGAGACTTAAATCTTAATTTTCATTTTAATAATTTGACTAATTTTTATAGTACCTGTATACAGTGTAACGTGAATTGTGGAGTCGTAAAGAAAATTCTTTTAAGGTTTTGAGTGACGTTTTCCTTACTTGTATAAAAATGTAATATACTTCATAACTTGTTCATTAACTCCTTGGAGCAAGGAAGAAGCCAAGTATCCCTTGGCAGAAATTGTCAGGCCTTTCTCATATTTTTCTCATACTGCTTTCTTATTCCCTTACCTCCTGTACTATTTGTCTTTGGGCATTATCTCTCTTCCTATTGTGATATCTGTAAGTTTCATGCATTTGTATCCCATTTTGTTTCACCTGCATCACTGACCTCTTCCACCATTCATTTTCAGTTCAAATCGAGTTCTTGGGGATGTTGTCAGGAGGCCTCCCATTCATAGGAGAAGGTACAAAGTTCACTACCTTAATGGACTAACTAACCATGCTGCCTCTGAGCATATACTAACAAGCATTCATTCTGCTTAATCCATGGCTGGATATTTTGTTCGTGGATTTTTGGTGGTGGGGGAGTGGTAGTGCTGATGAATGAACACAGGGCTTTGTACATGCTAGACAAGTACTCTGCCGAGCTATACCCCCTACAGCTCTGGACATTCTAATTCAGGCAAATAAAATATGGTATTTATTATTTGCTTATATCTGTTCCATATGAATTATTTTTCCTGTTCCTTTAACTTCTTTGTTTTTGTTTCTGTTTTTTGGTACTGGGAATTGAACTCAGGACCTTGCGCTTGCCAGGCAGGCACTTATGCTGCTGAGCTATATCCCTGGCCCCTTTTAACTTCTTTAAAAGAATGAAATACATTTTCTGTCTTACACTTACTGGTCCAGAGGACTGTGACAACTTTTAGTAGGAGAATTCAAAGAATTTTCCATTTTGTGCCTATTGAATTAAACCTGGAGAATTACCCCCTCCAAAAAAGAGCCAGGAATATGTGTGTGCTCACACAACAGGTGTTAAAATATTTTCAACACATTCTTTAATAATATAAGAACTAGGTGTGAGAGACTGAGGCAGAAGAATCACTGTGAGTTTGAGGCCAGCCTGGGCTACATAGTGAGTTCAAGGCCAGTCTGAACGACGTAGCGAGACACTTTCTCCAAAAAAATAAAAAAGTTGAGAGACTTTATTTCTTGGCCACTTGACACTTTCCATTCCATTATTGACGTAGGAATTTCAAAAAGTATTTCAGAGGTATAGCTAATCTCTTGGTCTTTGAATTTATTACTCGTCAGGTAAAATTTTGAAGCTTACAAGTAGATGATTTATAAACAGAAAAGCTATTTCTAGTCAGAAACTGCTAAGTGTGGGAAGAGTTTTTGGTGGTTGTTTTTTACTTCTGTTGTTCAGAAGTTATTAGTGATCTTTTTTTTCCCTGTTGTTTGGAAAAAGTGTAAGAAATCCAAAAAGTTTTGTTCTATTACTGTAAGCTTCTTGAATTAAACATTTATAAAGAAGTATTTTCATCCATTAACTAATAAATCTGTCTGTTGGAAGCAGGCACATAGTGATCTTCCTATTTCAAGTGGATGCTTCCGTTAATTCCAGATTTTAGGCAAATAGTTGAGTTTAAATTTAAGCATTCCGTGTTACATTGCTTTTTGGGGAACAAGTTGTTTTAAAAGCCTTGAGTAGAAAGTATCTAAAACCTTTGGAACTGTAGTTGTTGGCTGTGTATTAAAAATTTCTCCATGCGATCTTGGATGGCAAGTTGCAGTACAAGTTCGCATATAGGTAGAACTGTGCTAAACAACTCCTGTTACCATTTTGCCCTTAACGAGGTCCCCTCTCTATAGGAAAAACATGATCTATAAATTAAAAGTTTATAAAACTGAAAAATCCAGCAAGTATTTGGGAGAGGGGGTGATGTTTAAAAAATCAGAAACTTCCTAATTCTCAAAGCCATAGAATCATTCAGTGTTACCTCTGCTAATTAAGGAAATGAGAATAGTCTCAAAAATACTCTTAATTATAAAAGGAGTTTTCTGCTCTAAGGAAGAACAGATGTAAACCATCTGTAACTTACTGGATCCTTAGGACTATCATGTCCTCTTGTCTCTGTGTTGCTCTTCATCTTAAATGTCTTCCGGTTGTCCACATCATTATTAAATATTCTGAGAGTAAAAAGAATGTTGGAAGCAATAGGTATTATTTTTGAGAATGACATGCACTGTTGCTGATTTGCCGCATTCCGCTTTTCATAACAAGTTGAATATTTATGTATAACATGCCTATTAATGGTTTGGAGATTTTAAATTAATAACTTCAGAGACTAGACTTCTCAGTCTATGTATGTTTGTAAAACGTAACTTGCTTCTGCTCATATAAGTAAATTGTAAGTTATTCTGATCTCCTTGCCTGACTAGAGACATATTTCAACTGTGCATTTTTCCTTTCTGCTTTTGTACTTCTGAGTTTCAAAGTGTTTATTCTTGATTTAAAATGTTTTATGATATTTAAGCTATATTTAAAAGATAAAAATTGCCTTCTGGGAAAACTATAGCGGAAGTTACTGTATCCTCTCACCATTTTATTGTCACCTTTCCTCTGCCCAGACCCCCTACTTGGCAAGCAGTTGTTAGATAAATTCCAGAGAATTCTGGTGTCTGCAGGCCTTCGCATCTGTACAGTTGAGTAGGGGGCTGTGTGGTTTTACTGTTGTCCAGCAACTGTGTTCTTATTCCCCTGTTGAATATAAAAGCATATCATTTAGAACTGAAGGCCCAAATAGCAGCAGTGAATTTTAAATGATGGTTTTTGTTAATCAAAAAACCAACAAGAGTGTAGCTTAAAAAAAAACAAAAAAAACCCTGCCACCACCCCACCCCCAACTCTCACTGCCCCGCACAAAAAAACCTGACCTATTGATAATAGTTCCCTTTACAGAGTACCTGATATTTTGAATTGCTTGTTTTTAAAAGCTGGTTGTATTAAGCCTGGTTATATTTAACTCCAGATTCTCTCTCTCCCTGCTATGTGTAGATAATCAAGGAAGTAGATAATCAAGGAACTAGTAGATTTTGTAAAATCTTGTTAGAAAAATGTATACCAACTTAATCATTAAACACATTTCAAGCTCAGTACCATAGAATTCTAGGAGGAAAAATGCCTTCATTATCACTAAAATACAAGGGAATGTGGCCATGATTATATGCTTTATTTTTAGCGGAAGAGCCTAGTGAGTAGCTTTTAAAAAGAGTCTGAGGCAGGCCAGGGATTTAGTTCAACAGCACAGGTGCCTGCCTGGCAAGCACAGGATCGTGAGTTTGATCCCCAGTACCAAAAAAATAAATAAAATAAAAGAGGATGAGGCAGGACAAACACGAGTTTGAGACTTTCCTTGGTAACTTAGTGAGACTGTATCTCAAAATTAAAAACTAAAATGTGGTAGATTGCTAGCATACATGCTGGAGGCTCTGGATTCAATTTCCAGTAGTACTGCCGAGAAAAAAAAAGATGAGTGTGAATTTGATTGTTATGCGATATTCATGAATTGTCTGATTTAATTGGCTCTTTAATGGAAACACATGAAAAAAACAAGAAAACTTACGATTCAGTGAGTCCACCTCAGCACAGGTTGTCACCTCTCCTTGTAACCCAGAGTAGAGATACTGTGTAAGTCTACATAGGCGAAGGGGGCTGTAGTAAAACTGTCCTAGTAATGGGTGTGGAAATGCCTTCCAGGGAAAGTCTAGAAAGGAAGCTACAAGTGGGTGGGCTCATCCCCAAGGATCACAAGAATAAATTCTTGGGTTTTAGGTTGGACTGGTTTTCCTGTAAGAGCTCACGTTCTTTCTCAAAACATTGTCCAGACAGATATCTATGGAACAGTATGATAGCATGTATTTTAATCTGGTCTTTTTCTAAATTCTCAATGTGGCATTTCTAAATTTTTTGACAAATCCATCTGTCTCTAACTATGCCCTTTCTTTTTGAACTTAATAACCCTGTACCTGTTTTCACTTTTCTTCCTCATTTATTTCTGCCTTTGATGTCATCCCCAGTATGAGCTGGTGTCCTTCTGGTGTGCAATACTCTGCTGCCTTGAGTGCTGACTTTAATTACAGAAGGTATAGTATCATTACATGTCTGGCCACCAAATGGGAAATCCGAAAATATGACATCTGGCTTTGGCTTGGAGCTGGCTTCTGTATGGCTAGATGTATGTAAGCAGCCTGCTGTGTCTGTGTGTTCTGTTGTCTTTGCGATGGGCATCACTAAACCATCTGGAAGGTTGTGGCCTAGGAACCCAGTGATAGACCTTGATACATCATATTTGTTTCAAGCGAATGTAAATTTAGTGTTTTCTGCACAGACTTGTCTCTGTGGTATAGCAGACCACATCTGTTTGTTTGGGGCTGTCCAAATTCCCATATCCTTAGAATAACAATGAGAGCAACAAGGCAGCTAATAAGATGTACTGATTTCTGTTATATTTCCAAGTCCATTACTATATTTAGATCCCACAATCAGAGGCCGCTTTGTTTCATATTCTTTTTTCAACTACCCAGCCAGATTTAATTACTAAAACATTTTTAGGATTAAGTTTTGTGGCAAGCACAGATCTGGTTCTCTCCAGCTTTTCAAATATTCACAATACAGAACTAAATTTCTTCTTCACTTAGCCCCTCTTCTTATCCATGGTATTTGAAAATGAGTGTTATAGAGACACTTATTCTTAGTCATGATTTCTATTGTTATATTGAAATAAGAAGAACTAACCTATTGTTTAATTTACCCAATAGAAAAAATACAGGCATATGGTTTTAGTTCATAATAAGTAACTTATGAAGCAAAAAAAAAAAAAAAAAAAGTCAAACAGAAGTGCTTCTAGCATGTGTGAACTTCATTGTCACAATTACCTGTAATGTTTTCCCACGGTAGAAGTAACTAAATACAGTAGATTCAGTATACCTCCAAATACAGTTCCAGCTAGTTGTTAACTGAGGGTGCCCCACTACAACTCTATTTTGAGATTTTGCGTATTTTGAAGTCCCTGCTGAGGTTACAACAAATGTAAATTATCCTAGTTAGCAGCTCCAAAGAGAAAAATCTTGCTGTATAGCCCCGTGCTAAAAGAACATACTTTTTGCTCTGCAGACCACAAAATTTTTGTTCTACGAATCCCACCTAAAACCAAGCTGTTGGATTTTTTTCTTTTACCTATACCAACACAAAAATTAACACTCTTAGACTCAGTAGCTTTTCAGCATTTGTTCTTTAAAGCATTATATGTGAGTGTCTGCAACTAACAATTCTCAGGCAGCCTGTTAGTAGTTGTCACATCGGTGTGCATAAATGGTAATGACCATGAGTAGCACAAGGGTATTTTGGGTGGAACCACACCTGTAGAGAGTTCTGAAGGTCAGCTAGAGAATAGTTCAATGTAAAGCTACTAAATCCACTTAATGGAGACAGGGCAAGTCACCCAGTTTGCCTTTTGAAAGTTACTTTTGCTCATGTTTTCTTAAAATTTGGCATTAGAGTTAGGTTATGGCAAAAATTAATCATATCAGATAAATGAAAAGCATCCACATATGAAATAAAATAAGGTCTGTCTGTGTGGTATGTTTTTTAAAAAATCCACGAAAATGATCTTAACTGGTTCAACATTTAGATAGGTGGAATAAGGTAAGAGAATCTGTGTGCATTGTATTTTTTTATCATTTCAAGACCTGGGCAGGGGGTGGTACTCTTTTCTGCTGTGCCCTTTTAGTTTTGCTAGGTTACGTAGAAATAACATATGAACAAGGGAGATATAGCTAAAGAGATTTGGGGTCCTCCTTCCATTGCAAGACCTACAAATACAATGAGTTAAGCCTTGTGCTTTGTGTTCAGTTTCAGTCTTGAAGGCTTAACAGGAGCAGCTGGCATTGGAAATGAGCCGTCCTCATCTCTAGAAGTTAACTCTGCAAACTCCGAAGAGCTCAGGCACCCTTTCAGTGGAGAGGAACGGGGTGACTCTTTAGTATCTCTTTCAGAAGAGGATCTGGAATCACACCAGAGAGAGCATAGGATGTTTGATCAGCAGGTAAGGCTGAAATATATATATTATTAATTTGGAAAAGAAATTATGTCCCAAAATATTAACATATTTTAAGAACATTGAAGGGCAAGACCTCTGTTAATATAAAGCAAGTAGCCAGGATGACTTACCCATTAAATAATTATTCAATCTATCAGTAAAGCAAGTTTTTAAGCACTGAATTTTAAAGAATGCCAGTAAGTTGCTCAGATTTAAATATTCCATTAGAGCAAACTTTGTGTAGAGTTGGGAAAGTATCTAGGAGATACATTTGAAATGTGCTTTCTTACCATATTACTAAATGAGTCTTAAACTTGTTATTAAAGTTACAGTTTTCAAAAAAAATTGCCTAAGTTTCTCCATAGAAACAATATTCTTTGTCTTAACCATACTGTCTAGGAAATGACCATTGATTCCTCTGCTTTATGTCCCTGCCAGAATCCTTTGGAGCATATGTACTCCTGCCTTCTCTTTCTCACCAGCTACATCTGTTAATGTCCTTTTCTGCCATTCTCTTGAAGCTCATGGCCTGGCTTCTCAGCCAAGTCAAGTGACTTTTTCTTAGTTGTCATTTTCTCAGGCCCCTCATTATCGCTGGGGCAATTTTTGAGGTAAGAATTTTTTTTAGCATCCTACCTTTTCCCCAGTTCTT
>RJWT010041133.1:0-12383 GCA_004365215.1 Cuniculus paca
CAAGGTACTTACAACCAAACAAACAAACGAAGAGGCATGACATCCAGATGAACAGATTATTTTAATTCAGGTTCAGGACCGTATCTGTTGTCTGAAATATTTTTGCTACCTTGACCCTCTGATTTCCTGCTGTGTGTTCAGAATTTGAATGCTACTAAAAGTTGGGTGTTGATATCACATAGCTAAAGACCTCCATCAAAGAGTCATAAAAGGCCAGCAACCAGGAAAAGAAGCACCGCACATGGGAGAAGGATACTTTAGTAGTTGCGTTAATCACATGTCCTATCAGTAAAGTGATTTACAGATTATTGCTCAATTGAGGATGCTTCTGAGATTGAAAGGGGTTGAATTACTAGTTATGCCAGAACACAGTGTAGCTTGTAGGTACCTGTCCATCCCTCTGTGCCAAGCACACCCTCCTACACACCCACATTGCCCATTCATGACTCCTCTGAGTTTTCACTTGAGTTGAACAATCTTACATCTGCTTATGCTAATACTGAAAGTAGGGTCTGAACGAGAATTAAACTTCGTGCTAGAATGTTTATGTATTCTTGTTAATCGTATGATGAATTGTTGAGCCCTCCTGGATGAATAATAGACTAAAAGCCTTTCTCTCTATAATAAAAATGCTGACCAGAAAATATATTCAATGACAGCTATAAAAAGCTTCACATAATGAAGACACTCTAAGGTCAAACAGAAATTTTGTTCTGCAGAATAAGAGTTGGAAACTCCGCCTGAGATTTAGGTTTTCTGAGAGAGGTTACCGGGCTGTCGGACCATCTGTTAAACTCACTGGATTACACACAGTCTCCCCTGGCTCAGGGATGCATGGATTTGTTGGATTGTTTTTCATAAATCTTTGGCATTTATTTAGTTAGATAAAAGCATGATTTATTTTTGGGCTGCTTTTGATATTGCTTCCAAGAAAACTTTCAACTCTCTTTGCCAACCAGTAACAAAAGCCAGTTTCTTGAGAGTTCTCACCTACTCTATTGTTGGATGCCTAAAACCTGAGATTTATGTGAAGCAAAACCCACATTGGTTTCCAAAATTTGTCACTTCAAATTTCAGTGCTCTTTTTGCACAGTTACAAAGAAATATAAGCTAATTATTTTGTGTAAGCTGTGAATTAATTTGTCAAAGTACCGATTCCCTAGTTTTGATAATTTTATAATGAAATTTTGTATGTGTCATATTTTTTAGCCTTTACAACAAATCTACTGTCTGATCTGCTATGATGCTACCTTAGAGCCAAGGAAAACAAATCTCAGACAGGTCATGTAACTTTCTCTTGGATGGAAATGTTGGAGCTGGACTCCTACCCAACATACTTGAGTCCATTCCAATAATCACATCACTGTTGTCTCTAAACACTCATCTTCAGGTAAACTGCAACACCTGAATTCAGACAGGGCTGATCCACTTGGACCCACACAATGGAAATCCTCACCAGTCTTTGAATTGGGCTCAAGCTACAACCTGTTATCTTCTCTTAATTCCTCCTGTCTCTTCTCTCCTTGAATCATGTCATTTCCTCTAGTATTTTCATGACTATTTCTGGTTTTTGTCTCATCTCAATTGTAATAAAAAGAATTTTCTCTGGATCTCATTAAATGCAAAGTAGGCTCAGTTTAGGAAATTTCAGCCTCGGTTGCACATTTTCTAGTTTTTGGAAGTCACCGTAGAGGATTAAACAATCTCAGGAAATTTATTTAAAGATAAGTCCTTCCTCTGAAACTTCTTTTTCTAAAGAAACCTAACAGACCTCAAATTCCTTGAATAAAGATATGTTTTGACTGTTTAGTTTTTGCCAAAATGAAGTGTACAATGCATTAATACAGCAGTTATGCTGTATTAATCTATGCTAATTCAGCGTATTTTTACTGTTATTAACCTTGACATTTTACAGATTACCTATATGAAAAATTCTTGGGGTATTTGCTTGAAGTACAAACCTTCAACTCAGTTTATGAAATCAAATTATTTGGGAGAAGAATTGTGGAATCTACATTTTAAATAAAGTCCCGGGGGATTCTTACATGAAAGTCTGAGAATTCAGTCTGGGGAGCAAGAACCACCTTGGTACATAGTGCCACCACCTCAGAGCTCATGACTTCCAAGTGTTTAGCTTTCTTTTCAAGAAAGTGTTTTCTTTCTTTTCCCATTCCAACAGTTACAAACAGAAGGATAGCAAGGAATGGGAACAAAGCATAACCAAAATCCAGCAGGGCACATATTAAATCCCACAGTTCCACTTCCAGCATCCCCTGAAATCTGTTGTTAGTTGTGAACTTCAAAGGGCTTGGGTGGCTCTGGCCTTATGGCACTGCTAGTAGTTGTAGCTCCCACGGCTTTTCTCTGGGGCCAGCTCTGCTCCCTCCTTTCAATTTTCCTCAAATGATAAGGCTTTCCATGTGTTTCCAGAATGTTCACAAGGGTTGGCTGGAGAGAGTGGCATGTGCTCACTCCTTCTTTCCTGAAACTGAAATCCTCCTTGCCTTTCTCCATTCAATTTTTGTAACAGCTCTGAGATATAATTTACATATCATAAAATTCATCTAAGTAAAGTATATAATTCATTGTCTGTTAGTGTATTCAAAAGTTGTATAACCATCACCATGATCAATTTAGAACATTTTCAGAATCCCCAAAAGAAATTTTTATATATGAGCAATTATTTCTCATTACCCTCAACTTCCATATTACCGGTGCTAGGCAACTAATAATTGACTTTCTATTTCTATAAGTTTGCCTTTTCTGGACACTTAATTTACATTGAATCATAAAATGTGATATTCTTTCAATTAGCACAATATTTTTTAGGATTATCCATGTGGTAGCATGACAGCATGATTCATTCTTTCATTGCTGAATAATATTCCAGTGCATGGGTATATCACTTTGCACTTATCTGTTCAAGCTCCCTCCATCTTTCCTTTCTTTCCTTCCTTCCCTTTTCCTTCAATTCTTTCTTCTTTTCTGTCTTCCTTTTTTTCCTCTCCTTCTTCTCTTCTTTTCCTCTTTCTTCTCTTATTCTGCTTTTCTTGAATTTATACATGAAATTTGAAATTGTCTTACTAGCTTCTGTAAGGAAGCCTGCAGGAATTTTGATTGGAATTGTATTGAATCTGTGAATTGATTTTGGGGTATATTGTCTCCTAAACAACATTAGGTCTTCTAATCTATGAACATGGACTATCTTTCCACTTAACAAGTTCTTTTTTAATTTCTTAAGCAAGATTTTACAGTTTCTCATATATATTTTTGTTAAATTTACTCCAAGTATTATAAGTAGGATTGTTTCTTTAAGTTTTGCATTTTACACTCCATCCTGTGATTTTAAATATTTTTCTAATTTCCTGAAGTCTTCTTTGTGTATCTTTCCATAGTGTACTGCCCTTTTTTTCAACATAAAAATGATCAGATCAAACTGAGATGTAAAATGCAAAGCTATAAAACTCCTGGAAGAGAACACAGAAGAAATCATAAATAACCTTGGATTTAGGAATGACTGCTTCATACAAGGCCAATGATACAACTTATAAAAGAAATAATTGATAAAGTGGACTTCATTAAAATTTAAAATTTCTGGGACCAGGGATTTAGCTCAGTGGCCTACGTGCCTGCCTGGCAAGTACAAGGTCATAGAGTTTGGTACCCAGTACAAAAAAAAAATTTAAATTTCTGCGCTTTGAATGATACTGACAAGAGAATAAAAAAAGCTACAGAACTGGGAGAAAATATTAGCTTAAGACATATCTGATAATAGTCTGTTATTGCAAAAGCACTTAAAACTCAACAATAAAACAAACAATTCAAAGTGAGCCAAAGAATAACAGACACCAAAGGAGATACACAGATTGCAAATAACTATATGAAAGATGACTCACATCATATGTCATCAGGAAATACAAATTAAAATAATAGTTAGACATCATTGCACAGCCATTGAAGAAGCCCAAATCCAGACTATTGACAACACCAAGTGTTTAGGAGGGTGCAGAGCAAAAAGAACTCTCATTCATTGCTGGTGGGAATGCAAAATAGTACGACCACTTTGGAAGACAGTTTTGTTGTTTCTTATGAAACGAAATACACACCTTACTTTATGTGCTTCTTGATATTTACCTAAGGGAGCTGAAAACTTACATCTACACAAAAACCTAGATAGCATTGATAGCAGCTTTATTCCCAGCTGCCAAGACCTGAAAGCAACCAAAATACTCTACTGTTGGTAAATGAATAAATGATAGTATATTCAGATAATGAAATATTACTCATCAAGGAAAAGGAAATGAGCAACTGAGACATAAAAGTCATGGGGAAAACAAAGCTTATTACTAAAAAAAGAAGCCAATATATAAAGATCAGGTAAAGCCAATCAGACACAGAACTTACTCTGAATCCTTCAGACTTTGTTGAGTTTGTTGGAGCTTTAACTGCAGAACTGATATGAGGCTTAGTGTGAAGGTGTTCAGAGAGGATGTGAGTTTACTTTTGTCGTGTTCTCGGTGTACAGTGGCAACTCATGGTCATCTGGAACTAACGTTTTTGAGTGATGAGTTGGCCACACAGGAAGAATGAATTTCTGGTCCAAACCCCGGGAGTGCGAGTTTCTTATTCTAGGGACACTTGTAATTCCCCTTTCCTACTCAAAGCCAAATTTGAAATAATGTGAGTTTATTAACTCTTTTGTGGTGATAGTCTTCCATTTTACTCCATTTCTGCGGTTATCATCTTTTGTCAGTTCCAGGCTTGTGAGCGATCTTTCCAGATCCTCACTCTGATCAAGTTCCAGATTTTGTACATGACTTCTTTAAACCCTTGCGCTGTGGTCCCATGGATTGGTATAAACCTTGCACAGTACTGCCGTGGCACACCCATGCCACTATGATTTGTACTTAAATTTTCTTTTTCTTCTTTTTTTTTCCCATTTTATTGTTTGTGCTTTTTACCAGCTCAAACACACATTATACAGCATTTCAGTTTCCTTTTTTTCTGAATATTTATTCTGCAATCTTATCTTCAATGGTATGAAATTTGTATATCTTTAATTTTACCATGGTTGAAATTAAAAGATACAGGGTTAGATCCTTGTTCTAGCAGCATGACTTGCTTACCATGTGCCATATAACTTCATCTGTGAAAAATGAGGAATCTGTGAAAATGATCCCTACAGATCTTTGCATCTGTAACAGTCCATGACTCTTAGCTATAATAATTCTTAATTGTGAAGGATCTTCAATTGTTATTAATTGCATTCAAGGACTTATTTTACACTGATAAAGGTGAAATGGTTCTACTGAAAAGGACAGAGTTTCTCTGACCTGCATGGCTCATTCATTTTCCCTGAGAGAGTGGGAGCTCTTCTTATACTGGGGACTGTATATTTGATTGAAGACTATTATAATCCTACTTTAATATTATGAAAGTAAAACACAATATACCAGATTGAAAGTTTAGGGTTCTTTTTCTACACCTGAATTTTAATAGTTCTCAAAAGAGGTAAAAGAAGACTGTTGTGTCCTTGAAAATATTTCAGAACTACCAACTTTTTTTTCTTTTAAAACATGATTCAGATTTCTTTAAATGACTTATAGGTCATAAAAAATATAAAATTTCTGATAACATTCTGAGATGTATTTTTAGTAGATTCAACACTTTCAAAGTCCTTCAAAAACAAACCATGAATCGCTAGCAGGCATTGAAAAGGAAAAATCCTCCTGAAGCAAATGCTTGGCAAAGGTTGAGGACTTGTGAAACATAAAGAACAAGGCAACCCAAGTGTGCTTTCCTCTGCTATTTGAAGTTGCAGGAGCAAATTGTGGCCTTGAAGCAATGAAATGCACTGAGACAGTACAAAAATATATTATTCAGTTGCTTGCTATCTACTGTGTTTTGAATTGTTTTTCACATTCTGGGCTGCTGGGCACTTAAGTTGAGGTGGATTTCTGAGTATTTCATAATTAAGGAATGTTCCTGTTTGACAAAGAAAGTAGCCCAATTTGGGGGGAGGATGGGGATCTTTTTGTTCGCTATCCCTGTGGAGTTTTTTCTTCAACACCTTTACCTTCCACCAGTCTATGACTTCATTATCTTTAAAAGCAAATTAGAATCTAGCCTCTTTAACTGTTCTCACTTCACTCAAATCAAAAGGCACTTAATTAGTTTCCTTCTAGGATATATAGCTGCAATAACAGGTTCTAATATAAACAATATAAAATAGTGGTCTAAGACTACCTGTGTTCAGAGCTTTGGAGTAATTATGGTCTATGACTAGAGGACATTCTAGACAAAGTCACAGATTTTATCCAACAGTTACAAGGCCGTCATCTGTATTGTGAGGCCTTTAAGAGACCCATTTTTCATGTTTACTGATGAATAACGAGGGGTCATTTTTCCAACATGGTTTTAGCAAAGCATACCCATTCTCCACAGATATGAAGGGACTCTAGAAGAAAGTAGCTTATCTACTTGTGGCTGATACCTCAGTCCCTGAGGAGCCCTTGGTATTGCTGGCAAGGCCATGAACCTGTCCACTGGGATGTTCATGAGTTGGAACCACTTTCAAAATTTGAGGATGAGATGTGGGAGTCTGCTTGTGCCTTTCCTAATGTTGACACACTCTGTTCCCACACAATGTGGTCACTATGGGATAGCCCCTGGGAAGGTCTTAAATTCTGTGGTGCACACAGATTTGGAATAGAGGATATGGGTCCTGCTGTGAGTTTCCTGAGATGGTTTAGCGACGCTGAAACCAAAGAAAGCACAGTTGCCTTTTGGTACCTGTGTGGAACTGGATCCAGGAACTCCTTGAGATATTGGTCATCCCTGATAGCTCAAGTCCTTCATAGAAAATGGCACAGGATTTGCACATAACCTATGTGTGTCTTCCTATATTATTCAGACCTTCTCTAGATTACTTATACTATCTAAAACAATGCAAATGCCATATAAATAGTTGTATTGTTTAGAGGATAATGACAAGAAAGATAAGTTTGTATGTGTTCAGTACAGTTTTCTTTTTTAAATATTTTCTATCTACAAGTGTTTGACTATGTACATGCAGAACCCAAATACAGAGGACTAAATGGACATCCAGAGGAAACAATCCTTCTGAGAATACAGAGAAGAGACAACAGAGAAGAGTCTTTTGGATTTGACAATATAGACAGCATTGGAAACCTTTCAAGAGAATGGGGAATAAAGATGCTACCTGGGAGAATCTAGGGAAATTTGAGGAAATGAGACTATAAGGATAACTCTGATAATTTTGCTGTAAAGAATAACAGGAAGTAGAGATCTACTTTGGGAGGTCCATAGGGACAAGGACAAATTCTTTTTTTTTCTTTTTTTTTGCGGCACCGGGGATTGAACTCACAACCTTGTGCTTGCCAGGCAGGCGCTTAGGCCGCTGAGCTAGATCCCTGGCCCCAAGGACAAATTCTTAAGAAAGAAAATATTAGAGAAGTTTGTGTGCAGATTGAAAATAATCCAGTTGAGATGAGGCAACTGATAGAAGAGTAAGAAGGAAGACTGTAGAAACAGTCAGGGAAGAGTGGAGGAGAGGGCTGCTTTGCTCTTGGTAGCGGCTGGTGGAATTTGGGGCATGCGGGTTCTCTCCTTGAAATAGGAGCAGGTAGGTTAGGGTAGGTAGTTTGGTAGCACTGACTTCTCAGATCACTATCTATTTTCACAAAGAATTAAAGGAATAGGGAGGGGGTACCTAAACTATTTCTGTACCTTACTACTTCTGGTTTATAAGGAAAAAAAGCAGTGTCTAGTTAAGAAGGATGTACCGAGACCGAACTGGGAAACTGAAAACTGTAAAATTATACGGTTGGTATAATTGAAAGGAACATGCAGTATGAAAATGATTGGAGGAAACAGTATGAAAATGATTGGAGGAAAGGTTTCCAATGCTGTCTATATTGTCCTCCCCTAAATTCATATTCTTTTTTTGGGAGGGAGAGTGTACCGGGCATCGAACTCCCAACCTTGTGCTTACCAGGCAAGCACTTGAGCTGCTGAGCTAAACCCCTGGCCCAAATTCATATTCTCATAATACTCTGTAAATAAATTTAAGATGAATTAAAGACTTAAATATAGGAAAATCAAACCATAAAAGATCTACAAGAGATTAATCATGTAGTTCACTCATCTCTGAATGCAAAATTACTTCCTAATTTTAAAGAGAATAAAATATTTGATGAAAAGAGAGAGAACTAAATAGTAGGCTACATAAAATGATAGGTTTCTCATTAAAGATACATACAAAATTAGAAAAACTGTAGTACCACAACATAAATAATGAAAACACTTACTTAAAATAAGATAGTATTGATCCTGGCATGGTAGCATATGCCTGTAAACACAGCACTTGGGAGGCTGAGGCAGGAGGATCACCACAAATTCAAGACCAGCCTGGACTACATAGTGAGTTTAAGACCTGAACTACATAGCAAGACTCTATCTCAAAAATAAATGAATAAATAAATAAATAAATAAAATAAGATAGTAGTAAGTTTCAGTAAGTAAATGAGTCAAGTATGCAAACAGATATCTCCCCAAAATTATATTGTTAAACGTTTGAAAAATGTAACTTCTATAGTAATAAATGAGATGAAAATGTAGATAATATTTATCTGCTAATGACAGATGTCAAAAAAGAAAAAAATCCTTATATCACTTAGAATTTGGTAAGGCACATGACCCTTAGTAGAAGGGAAATTGGTAGAAATCTTGATTTTAACAATATGTATCAAACACTTGAACATTGTATTTCCTCTTCTACAAATGTAAACTTAAGAAAATAGTGAGATATGTGAATCAGGAAGCATGTAAAAGACATTCATTGTATGTCTATAATGATGAAACAAATTTTATATTTACATATATACAAGTGGCAAGGAAATGTAACAAAATGTTAACATCATTATCCATTATGATGAGATAATAAATAAGTACTATTTTCTTCTTTGTTGCTTATTTTCTAAATTTTCAGGGTAAGTACATATTTTTCTTGAAGTTTAAGGAAAACATTGTCTTTTTAGATAGAATGGGTCATCTATTTAAAGCACCATCAAATATGTGATATGTAGATGTTTCATGATAATCCTAAATATACTTTTAAAAAAGGGCATTTTTTGTTTATAGATGAAAGTGCAGTGTCTACAAGAATTTCCATTTTCTATATTTACTATTTTAAGATAAAATATTTATGCTAATTTAGGGCATCTTTTCCCTTTCTCTCTCTCTCCCTCTCTCTCTCTGTATCTCTTTTCAGTGAAACACAGTCTGGCTAAGTCACTAATTTTTTTTTTAAGGAGACTGTGACATCCTGCTGAACCCACAATCATTGCATGTGAATATATAACTCAATCAAATGACTTGTGCACATTCACAAAATCTGCATTAGGTGCATAGATTATGACAAAATAAAATACCTGGTATGTAAACCAAAGGTTTAAAAAACACTTTTAATATCATCAGTGGAATAATTCTATAATTTTGCAGGTTGTCCTGTTTAAAACTTGTAATTAGCATTTTTCCAACTTGGTGACAAAATAGATGCCTAGAATATAAATGTGCAGTTAATCCTTGTATATCATTAATTTATGATAACTCTGCATTGAAAATTTGATATAAGCCCGGTTCTTCCTCCATATATATTTCACACTCATTTCTATTATAAATGGCTTCACAAAATATTTAATTTAATTTTCATTATTACTTTCTAGAACAGTTTGCTCCCTAAAATATTAAAGAAGAAAGATGTTATATTGGGTATATAACTTACTATCACAGCAAGATCTGCTAGTTTATTTTTCATAAGATATTTATTTTCTTAGATTTTAAAAAATTCACAAGCATTCATTAATGATATCTTTTTCACTCATCAAGGCACTGGTTTTATTTTTTAAATTCTGGTTGTGTCCAAATTTATAACATATGCCTATTATTTTCCTCAGCATTGATGTGGGATGTGAGAACAGAAAAGCAAGCAAAAATCTATAATGTAAGAAATAAATCCTGAAATATTTCATGAGTCTTCTGTAAGGCAACAGCACAATATATGGTTTAGACTGCTTACAAACTAGCCATATAGAGGTCTCACTTAATTTTAAGCTCCTTTTCATTCCTCTAATAGCAGGGGCAATCATTTTGTGAGTGATCCAACATTTTTCAGTTCAGTAAATGGCTCACACTAACCCTATGGAAATGCTGAGAATAGATATAGACATCATTTAGTTCCACTCTGACTGTCTATATTTCTGTTGTGGCCCTAGTTTTAACTTAATTTTAATGAAAGAAAATTTCAACCATCACCAATGATTTCTTTCCTGCATGTACCCTCTTCCTTCTACTAAAATTATTATGGAAGAATATTCTACTGTTGGCAAAGCTTCCCTGTCCTTTCCTTTACACAGGTGCCTTTGGAATGCTTTTGAAAATTAGTTTACTTCAGGTACTTTAATAATTTTTGATCACAGAGCAATTGGTATATTAACCTAATGCAATGAAACCGACATCTAATATACAGCTGTAGAATAGGGGGTTGGAAAATTTTGCACCTTGATAGTTAGTAGCTATAGATGTCTCACAGTCTCTCTGAGCCCTACTTTCCATATCTTTAGGGAGGAGCATTCTTATATCAAGGCTTAGAGTGGATGAGGCTTGCAAAAGATAAAGTTCTCAAAAGTGCATTGTACAATGAAATACTAATACTCTTATTATTTTAAGACTTAATGTTTCTTTGTCTTCCATTCCCCCTAGTGTCTCTGAGGCTTTCTCCATCTATAATTGAATCTGCTATTTTGTCTTTGTTAATATTCTAAGCTTATGCTAAAACCTAAGTGTAACCATGCTCTGGAGCCCACACATTAGTCCTTTATTCTTTCCTGGTTTATCTGCAGGGTACAGGTGCAGTTCTAGGCAGAGGAGCATGCAGTGTGGCACACGAAACTTGGAACAATGAAATGACAGGAATAAATTAAAAAACTGTTTTGAAGAGCTGAGACCGTTTTCATTTTATTGCATAGTTCTTTGAGGCTGTTATAATCATTCTACTATAAATCAGTAAAAACAACAGGCACTGAAAGTTTCAAAGTAAAATCATCTAAAGAAATAGACCAAGAGAGCCGAATAACTTAAATAGAGGCCTTTGAAATCTTAATAAGTGTCTTTAAATTCTATGATGCATGGGTTTCCAAAATTGGAGTAATGTTGCTCTTTATGAAAATATATAAAAAATATTTTCTTCATTAAGAATTCATAGACATTAGAAATTTTAACACAAACTTGCTAGGTCTAGAAGTATCTTGTGGATTTCTCTGGTGAATATGTTTGTACTAGTCATTTTAAAAACATCTACCACTGTGTTTACTTTTCCTTTATTCACCCTAAAAATATTCATTAAACACCTACCCAGTGCTACTATTCCAGGCCATAAGTATCCACAAAACACTCATTCTCTCTTCCCACTCCCCAAGCATCTCTACTCTCATTGAACTTACATTAATTATGTTAGGTAATAAAAAGTTCTGGGGAGAAACATGAGGACTGGGATGGAAGCAAAGTGTGTGGCTGTGGGTATGGGGTGGGAGTTGCTAGGCTTGTTTGATAATTTAATCAGGGTGGCCGAAGAAAGCCCGCTTCAAAAAGTTTGAAGGAGGAAGGAGGGAGTGGGCCCCGCAGACAGAGGGAGCAGTGATGCTCTGAGCAGGTGTGTGTGTGTGTGTGTGTGTGTGCGTGTGTGTGATAGCATCTGAAGATCAGCTGAACACCGTGTTCTCAAGTGAGGATGATGGAAAGTAGCTGTAACTGTGGATGTGGTTGTACCCTGTGTAGTGGTTCTAATTTAACAGAAAGGGTGAACAAAATGGTGAAACTTAGCAGAGGTGAGACACAATCCTGCACCAGCTCAGTAGACTTACTCTGGCTGCTGGATGAGAATGAATGGGGGGGGTAGTAAGGGCAGAAACAAGGAGAACATGAGGCACAACTGCTGTGATCCTGGCCAGAAATGACAGGATGGCCAGGGTTGTAGTGCTGACATCCTGTGAAAATGTAAAAAGCACTGCATAAGGCATCATAACTGTGATCATGAAAGGGCGGGAGAGCATGGTGGGCATGCAACTCAGCACTGCCTATATTTACAAGATAGGAGGAGGAAGAGGAATCTGCAAAGAAAACCAAACATAGGCTCAGAGTTTTAGGAGAGGTAGGCTTCTGCTGGACTTCCATAGCAGAAAGGAGGACGAAGAAGTTGCTCTGTCTTCTGGGAGAACAAGGCAAAAATGTCTGTTCCCACCACTTACCTTCCATGTTGTGCTGGATGACCATCCTGGAGAAACAGCGGCAGAAAATGAAATGAA
>RJWT010041134.1:0-12388 GCA_004365215.1 Cuniculus paca
AAAATAGAAACATTAAATCTGCTGAAAAACAAAGTAGGTAGAAATCTTGAAGACATAGGGGTAGGTGGAGAATTCATGAACAAAAATCAAACTTCATGAGAAACCCTTCCCAGAATCAACAACTGGGATCTTGTCTTGTTAAAAAGTTTTTGCATGTCAAAAGAAATCTCCAACAGAGTGAAAAGAAAACCCACAAACTGGGAATAAATTTTAGTCAACTGCCCTTCAGACAAAGGTCTTCTATCTGGAGCATATAAAGAATTTTAAAAATCAGGCCCTCGAACTTCAAAGACCCAATCCAAAAATGGGCATCTGAGATGAAAACACACTTCTCAGCTGAAGAAATATGAATGGCAAAGAAATACATTAAAAATGTTCAGCATCTTTGGTCGCTAGAGAAATGCAAATTAAAACAACTCTGAGATTTCATCTCACTCCAGAATGGCCAGGATCAAGAAAACCACCAACAACATATGATAGAGAGGCTTTGGGGAAAAAGGAGCCCTTCTCCACTGTTGATGGGAGTGTAGACTGGTGCAACCACTGTGGTAATCAGTCTACAGGTTCCTCAAAAAGCTAAAAGTAATCTCCTGTTGTTATGTTTTGCAGACCTGTATTGCTTGCAGTGTTCTGTTCTGAAATGCTATGTTGTGTTTGACTCTATTCTGTTTTGTTTTACTTTGTTTTGTTTTGTTTTGGTTTGTTCTATTCTCTTTAAAATAAAAAAAAAGCTAGTATTGGAAGTCCCATTTGACCCAGCTAGTCTGCTTCTTGGCATATTCCCAGAAGAGTGAAATCATCATACCACAGTGATATATGCGCACTCATGTTTATAGCAGCACAATTTGTAATAGCCAAATCTTGGAAACAACACAAATGCCCATCAATTGAGGAATGGATAAAGAAGATGTGGTACTTTTATACAATGGAGTACTATTCAGCTCTAAAGAAGGATCACATTGAGGCTTTTATAGGTAAATGGATGAGACTTGAGACCATACTCATAAGTGAAATAAACGAAACTCACATGTGTAAGCACCACATAGTCTCCCTAGTGTAAGAAACTGAAAGACTCAATAAGATACAAAGTCCCTGGTAAATATGGGGGAAAGTTTCTGAAGTCCAATGGTCCTTTTATTCTTGATTTGATTGGTTTAAGTCTCTTTTCTACTATTTGATTGCAATATGTGAGAAGATAGGAGCAGCTCTTTTGAAGAAAACAGGGGACATTAAGGTAGCCATTGTTGGTTTCTTGTTGTCTGATTTGATGGCCTGTAATGCTTTCACTCTTTTGTTTTATCTTGTTTTATATTACTTTGTGGTGTTTGATTTTATTGTCTGTGAATGTATGAACAACCATATCGAAGAAGGCAAGAGACACTAGGGTAGCCATTGTTAATTTCCTGTTGTTTGTTTTGAAGACCTGTATTGCATGCAGTGTTCTGTTCTCAAATGCTATGTTGTGTTTGACTCTATTCTGTTTTGTTTTGTTTTGTTTTGTTTTGTTTTGTTTTGTTTTGTTCTATTCTCTTTAAAATAAAAATAAAAAAGATAAGACATCCCTTGATTTCACTTCATCAGGGTATCAATGAGCCTTTTCAAGATTTTGCAGCATTCTTATTGCAGACTAGTAGGAAGATCATAAGTGATTCAGAGGCTAGCAAGTTAATAGTTCAACAGATGGTCTTTAAAAATGTAAATAAACCATGTAAAGAAGCTTTAAGAGCCCACAAAAAATGGACTATATTGACTGAAATAACTCAGATTTGTTCAGACCTTGATCCCTCATTTGTGCTACCTTGACAAAAATTATTACCCAGATTATTCATCCACAGCCTAGATAAAAGAAAAAAAAAACAAGGCTACTTGTTTCAGCTGTGAGGGTGGAGGAATGAAAGCCCAGTGTCCCTGCTTTCTGTGTGCTGCAGCACAAACTCTGCCAGGGCCCCACTGAGCATTTAAACTGCCAGCCTGCTCATGCCCAGGCACTCAGCTTAGGTTCACAGGAGCTACAACAGCATTCTGAAAAAAAAAATATGGCCATGGGTACAGAGGTGACAACCAACTGCTGCATCCCCTGGGGAAAAGGAGGTCACTACAGATGGTGCCCATCCCTAGCAGCAAGGCAGAAGCCATAGCCAAAAGCAGGAGCAGCAAGCAACAGCCCCAGGCATCTAAATACAGAATACAGGGCTTTTTCCTACACTTAAGACTGATAATGGCCCAGCCTATACAAGTGCTGCCTTCCAAATGTTTTGTAAAACTTTTCATATTTCCCTTACCACAAGAATTCCTTATAATCCTCAAGGTCAAGAAATTGTTAAATTCACTAACCATATGCTCAAAATTCAATTACAGAAACAAAAGGGGACATCCTTCCCTACAAAATTTACACCTCATAATAGACTTCACTTGACAGTATATACTTTAAATTTTTTAAATCCTACTAAGGGTGGAATTACAGCAGCAGGAAGAAAATTCAATCAGGTAAAGGAAAAGAAGCGATTTCATTTATCTCTGATGGTATGGGCAGGTATATTACAGATAACAAGAGGCATTATAGTAGCCATTATTGATTGCTTTTTACCCTGTTTAGAAGTCATGTACAATGTTCATTGTTTTGTTGTGATTGACTCTACTCTGTTTTGTTTTGTTTGGTTGTATTCTTTTCAAATTAAAAATAGATAAAAATAAATTTAAAAAAAGACTTGTGGCTTTGTGCCTGCCATGCCTTGGGCTGTTTCTCCTTTTCCGTGCCCCTTATCCATGCTGCCCTGCCATAGAGCCACCCAACTATGGACTGAAACCTCTACAAACTGCACTGAAAGAAATCATTCCTCCTTTAACTTGTGGGTGTCAGGTATTTTATCGCAACAAGGAGGAAAGTAACTAAGGAAAAATGTCATTGCTTTGGAACATACTTCCTGGGAGAAGAAGGTCTCATTTTGCAATTCTGGGTTCTGTTCTTTGCTTCATTTTCTCCTTCAGTCTTGGGCACCCACCCACTGTTTCATAGCTTTATATCCATTCTGGTTCTGACATTTTTTTTCCTTTTAGCTCAGTTGTTTCAGATCCAGAAGTGACTACTGACATCTTTATCTAATACCCTACTGTAGTTTGGGGCAGATTGACCCCAGTTCTTCATACAGCTCCTGCTAAATTTGAAGTGTAAAGTCCTGGCCTTACAATTGGAGGTGTCATAGATTTAGTCGCATTGGAATGAGGAGGTGATAAGGGAAATTCCCTCTGACACAACCAGAACAGTTGTTTGTTTTTGTTTTTGCTTTTGCGTTTGCTTTTGTGTCTGTGTTTGTTTTTGTTTTGACACAGTGGAATCTTGCTCTGTAGTTCTGACTGCCCTAGAACTCACTATGTACCCTGGAACTGTCAGAGATTCTCTTGCCTCATCCTTCTAAGGATTACATGTTTCATCCACTATGCCAGGCTTCAACAGTGTTTATAAAAACAGTTCTTTCTGTTGGTGGGAAGACAAATGGTGCTACCTGTGTAGTATAGCTACTGATCATAGCACCAACTATTTTCTCTTTCTAAAACAGAAGATTTTCCTCCTAAATCAACTCTTCAGGATTGTTTTAGATGGCTGCGTGTTGTGTCATTCTTTGCATCACCTGCTGATTTATGACAACCCGAGTTGAGTATTCTTCTGGGTTCCTTTAGCCACCACATGTAAACAAGAGCAGGTAGTTTAACACAATCATTGGAGGTCACAGAAAGGACAGAAGCAGAATTTCCAACCCAGTCTCCTGACCAGCCACTCCTCCCAGGGCCACTTCTGCATGTTTATCCAACTTGTCACCCTGGTCTTTGTGTTTCTGAGCAGAATGCTAAGAGTTCTTGTTATGCAGCTCATGTTAGTTTTATATGATGCACAAAGCTTAAGAGGAAATTTTCATGATTTGTATTAGATCATTTTTGAAATATCCTCTTTAAAGGACAGTCAATTCATTTCAAAAATATGTAAAACAGTGAATTCTGTAGGCCTCAGAGATGATAAGATATCTTCATATTTTCCTGTGAAGAAAATAACTTTTTATCTTTCACAAATTGTAGATTAAGTTTTCCCTTCTACATTACAGTGCAAATGTTTGCACTTCTATAATGTCAAGGCTGAAAGTATTAAAAATGTTCATGTAATGTAGATCTTCATAGTCTCTTTCTTCAAAAGCCTTGGATCTGTGTTGCTGATTCTACACTAGTGAGGCTGAGAATTGTTACAAATCTAGTTCTAGTTCTGCTACTTCTGTCTTTGTGTGAGCAACAGCATGCAAGACCTAAAGCAAAATACCAAGACTTATCTTTATAAGACAGAAGTTAATATACAGTTAAAGTTGTGAACATTTCAAAATATATATATATATATATTATATATATATAGGCAAACTATAATATTTTAAAAAAGTGTACATTATAAGGAAGGCACTCAGCACTACATTTTTCAAAAACTACCTTAGAAAACATTGATGGGGAAATGTGATGAGTAAAACATTGATGTATTTGAGAAACATGTAGATGTTTACAAAGTTACATTTTTTAATAAAAACGATTAAGCAATTCTATAATTTAGAAGTTATATTTGAATTTTTGCTCACAAGCAATGTATTTTTGTGTCTTTCAATTAAATTTATTGGTACAATTTAAATACACAAAATGATAACATTCCTCATATGGAATTTGTATGATATATCTTGATTCCACTTTTTTCCCTAATCCCTTCCCCTCCCTTCTTCCTCTCTTCTTCTCCTTATTTATGAAGTTTTGTTTCCATTTAACTTTCTTTTATCTTTTTTCTTTTCCCTTCTTTTGACTCCCCCTCCCCCCTCCCTAGTTCCCATTTCTTTTGAATAATTTCTTCCTATTTTGCAATACCTAGTATATATTTTTGTACTTATTTACACTGTTGGTTTCTCACACAAGAAAAACTGTATGTTATTTACACATGTATGTCTGATTTATTTCACTTAAAAGTATGTTCTCAAGGTGCATCCATTTACCTAGAAATGTCTCAAGTTTATCCTCCTTTATGTCTGAGTAATACTTCATTGTATAAAAAAGCTGTATCTTTTTTATCCATTCCTCAGTAGATGGGCATTTGAGTTGTTTCCAAGATTTAGTTATTATTACAAACCGTACTTCTATAAACATGGGTACACATATATCACTGTGGTATGGTGTTTTTAATTCTTTTGGAAAGATACCAAGAAGGGGAATAGATAGATCAAACAGGACCTCTAAACCTAGTTTTCTAAGGCATCTCCACACTGATTTCCACAGTGGTCACACCAGTCTATACTCCCAAAAAAAGTGGAAAAGTCTTCCTTCTTTCCCAAAGCCATTGGTTATTGGTTGATTTCTTGATAATAGTAATTCTTTCTGAGGTGATATGGAATCTCAGTGTTGTTTTAATTTATATCTTTAATAAATGATGCTGGAAAAACTAACTTTCCATATGCTGAAGATTAAATTAGACCCATGTCTATCATCATGCTCTCAACTAAAATCAAAATGAATCGAAGATCTAAATATTAAAAAAGAAACACTAAATCTGCTGGAAGAGAGAACATAACTCTTGAAGACATAAGTGTAGGCAAAGATTTCATGAATAAAACTTTGACCACTCAAGAACTACTATAAAGAATCAAAAACTGGAATCTTATCCTATTAAAAAGCTTTTGCACAGCAAAAGAAATTACCAAAAGATCCAAAAGGCAGCACAGTGGAAAAAAAATTATTCAGCTGTCTCTCAGACAAAGGACTCATATCTATAACATATTAAGAATTGAAGAAAAATAAAGACTCCCCAAATTTAAAAACTCAATCCAAAAATTGGCATCTGAAATGAACAGACATTTCTCAGAAGTAGCACAAATGGCAAATAAGTATATGAAAAAAATATTCAACAGCATTTTTGTGTCTTAATACTTGTTTTATTTTTAATAAAATGTTTTCTAAAAGATACAGGAAATTAGAACTCAGCACAAAAACCATGCATTTGATCTGCTGTACTGAAAAAGAAAGAAAATAAATTCAGAGACCCTGTGTATGAGAACCTTGTGTCAAGGGTGCCATCTATGTGTGGCCCCAAGACTAGCAGAGCAGATTTCTTTGCAGACAGAGAACCTGATCTTTTGGGAGAGAGATGAGCTGAGGTGGTGAGGTTAGGATGGAGATCTGTGTTGGGACCATTCCTTCTTCATTAACACCAGGTCTGTCTCAGACCCACTGAACTCAACTCTAACAATCTGTCCTCATCACTGTGTTGGTGTTCACTGACATCTCTTCACCCTCTTTCATCTGGCTTCCTGCGGCCTTCTACCTTGGTTTAGATCTGGAAATCACAGATTGAGAGAAGAGGATAAGGCATTGTGACACATTTGAAGCCCAGGGGTGCAGAGTGTCATCCAGGCCTTCTGAAGGTCCCAACACAGTCATGGCCATGGCTGTATTAGACTCAAGCCAAGCTGTGTCCAAACACTGCCACCTAGAGCTTCAGCTGAGGTGTGATAAAAGTAGAAGGTAGGAAACAGTCAAGGTAATTATAACTGGATATTGCACTTTTAAGACTTCAACTTTCAGGACTCAGCTAAAGTTACCCAAGACATCCCCATGTCAGCATGCTTTTCTTTATATTTAGACTTGTTCCCTACAAGACTGATCACTAAAAGACCATAAATTCGCTCGATTATGAATGTAAGGTGGTACAACACCTTGACCCTAAGATAAGAAAGAATAATGACAGAGACCAAACAATGTTTGCATTAGCTATGCAAAAAAAGAAGGAGAAGGAGGAGGGGAAAAAGGAAGAGGTGAAGAGAAGAAAAGAAATGAAATTAGGCATACATGTGGAATGTCCTAGTACTCTTTCCTGAGAGCCACATTTTCTTGGACTTTCTACCCCCCTTTAAAAAAAGTATAAACATGCTTAGTTCCAAACTGTAATCTGCCTCATTTTCTCTGAGCCCTAAGTCAGCTCTTGAATGCATCCTAAATCTCTAATAAATGATTTGCATGCCACTTATTGATGCAGCTTAAAAATTATTTTTCCGTGTTGGGAGTCATAAAAACTTCTTTAAAAAGGATGGGTTGAGTTCCTTATTTCAGCTCTTGGAATTTTTTTTTGAAAAGAATACAACCAAACAAAACAGAATAGAGTCAATCACAACAAAACTATGAACATGGTACATGGCTTCTAAACAGGGTAAAAGGCAATCAATAATGGCTACCATAATGCCTCTTGTTATCTGCAATATATCTGCCCATACCATCAGGGATAAATAAAATCAAACAAAATAGAACAGAATAAAGCCAGTAAAACAAAACAAAACAAAATAAAACAAAACAATGAAAGCAATACAGAGCTTCAACATAATAGTAAAACAACAGTGGCTACCATAATGCTTCTTGTTATCTTCAGAATAGTTGCCTACACCTTCAGACATAATACAATCAAACAACACAGAATAGGGTAAAATCAATCAAAACAAAACAATGAAAGAAATACAAGGTTTCAAAATAAGATGATTGGACATCCTTGATGGCTGCAATTATATATTTTATTATCTTTGAAATAGCTGTCCATGCCATCAAGTATAATAAAATCAAACAAATCAGAAAAAAATGAAACTAGTCAAAACAATGAAGACAATATGAATTTCAAATCATGATAATAGATTAACAGTGGCCACTGCCTTCCCTTTTTAGATAATTCCTCCCCTTTGACTTTCCCAATATGTATTGTGCATTTTGGATCACACTAACTCCTTTAGTTTGTTATAGTAGGGAGGCAACATGAAATTCACCCATGTGACTCTGAACCATTTCATTCATGAGCATGATCTCCAGTTGCCTCCATCCACCTACAAGAGCCTTGAGGTTATCTTCCTTTATAACTGAGTAGGTTTCCACCACATAAAATGCCATGTCTTACTTTTCCATTCTTCAGTTGATGGGTAGGCTACCTCTACTTTTTTTCTGGCTCCCTGTTGCATAGGGCATTGTTCTCTCCCTTGTCTTTCAATCTATGAATTCTCTTTCTAGTTAAATGTGTTTCTTGTATAGAGCATATTGATGGATCCTGTCTCATGATCCACTCTGCCTATGTTTCTTTCTATTGGTGACTTGAGGCCCTCTTGTACTGCATTGTCTCTCCCATGCTATTTTCCTGCCATGCTATTTTCCTGCCATTGGCTCCCTATTTTTCCTCTCCATTCAATCAACTGGCCTCACTTGATGGTCCTCCTCTGCTATTGTTCCTGAGACAAGGGTCCTTTTTCTCTCTCTCTCTCTCTCTCTCCAGAATGTCCTTTAGTATTCTTTGTAGGGTTGGTTTGGTGGTCATGAATTCTTTGAGTTGTTCTTTATCATAGAAGTATCTTGTTTCTCCATTAATTTTGAAGGAAAGTTTTGCAGGGTACATCAGTCTGGGTTGGAAGTTGTTTTCTTTCAGGACTTGCATTACTTCACTCCAGCCTCTTCTTGACTTGATGGCTTGTGTTGAGAAGTCTGCCATAATTCTGATGGGTTTTCCTTTATAGGTGATCTGTTTATTTTCTCTAACAGCTTTTAATATTCTATTCTTGAGTTAAATTTCTGGGATCTTGATTATTACATGTCTGGGTGTAGATTTGTTTTGGTTATGTCTAGCTGGAGTTCTATATGCCTCACTTGTTTGAATGTCAATTTTTTTCCATACTTGGGAAGTTCTCAGAAATTATTTCTGTAAATAGAGTCCTGAAGTCATTTGTCTTGACCCCTGCTTTTTCACTCACATTTTTCATTCTTAAGTTATGTTTCTTTGAGTTGTCTTGCAACCATTGAATTGTTACTTCCTGGTTCCTTGTTATTTTTTAAGAGATCTTTCCTTTCGAATCACAGGCTGCAAACCTGTCTTCAAGGTTTGAAAGTCTATCTTCAGTTCCTTTGAAGTGATTTTTTCCAACTTTCAATGGAGTTTTTTATTTCCTGGATATCTCTTTGAATCTGTTTCATGCATTCTAAATCTCTCTTACATTGTTCATTCATGGTTTCCCTCATTTACCTATGCTCCTTTATTTTTCTATCTATGTCTTCTTTAGAGATGCTTAGCAATCCCTTTATTATGTTTTTCATTTCTTCTTTTATCTGGGATAGTATTTCTGTTCTAATTTCTTTTATAGCCTCATGAAGTTGTTTGTTTACTTCAGTTGACATCACTTCAGACATTTCAGGTGTGCAACTCCCAATCTCTTCCATGTTTACCTCTGCTGGACTTGTGCTGCTTGTGTTGGATGCCAGAGATTCATTATTCCTTCTTTGTCTTGACATATTCCTGGTTTCTTCCATACACATGGGTAGTGGGGTCCCAGGCACTTCCAGTACTGGCTATAATTTCTCTGAAGTGAGACTGTTTGGTTTTTCTAGCAAGTGGCTATGGGTATCTGATGGTGGGCACCCATGCTTCTGCACTGAGCTGAGTATCAGCCTACAAGGGCCTATGCAGTTTGCCCAGGAGCAGAGCCAGCCAGGGCTTGCGGATCTAAGCTGGCTAGGAACCTACATGATATTCTCTGGAATGCGCAAGGGAGCAGGACTCAGTCCAAGTAACTTCCATGGGTCCACACTCAGTACTTACTGATAAAAGCACTGAACAAACAAGGCACCTGTTCCCTCTAATCAGAAATGGAAAGAGGTGTCAAGAGGAACTCTCCAGGATGTGTTGTGGCCTCATGAGGTGCCTCTATTCAGTATCTTAAGCAACATTTATCATGCAACCAGCATGGAAAATCCCAATCCTAAAACACAGTAGAGAGAACTAGTCTCCGTGTCACACTGGAGAAAGCAACCTCCAGAAACATACACATACACCCCTATCTTTAAGGAGGTCTTCTAAACCACTCTTTTGTTTCTCTCTGTGTGTCTCTTTTTCTAGCTCTATCTCTGTCTCTATCTCTCTTTCTCTCTTTGTGTGGCTGGAAATATGTCCTAAGCTGTTCCAGGTTCAAGTGGCCATTCAAGGGACATCTCAACAAGCCATGCTGAAGTTTTCAGGCTGAGTTCCTGGAGGAGGAAACAGGGCTGGAACCACTGAGTTCTGCTCTGGATCTGCTTAACAGGAGTTGCAGCTGGATCAGTTCCACACTAAGGATTTCTGGGGCCATAACCCAATAAAGGTCTGGTTGATTCAGGCCCAGTCTTCTGGTGGCTACCTGAAGGGAGATCCAAATGGCCTGATTTCCCAATCAGGTCTAGATCTTGCCAGTTCTAATCTTCCCAAAGGTAGGGAGAGACTCCTTGATGATTCAACTCTTGGGAATCCACTCTGACCCCTGTCTGGTTTCCAGGAGCAGAGTTCATGAGCACTGTCCAACCCCACCATGAGAGACATAAGAATCATGGTCAACCTGGTCCAGAAATATGGTGCAGGGCAGGGAGGTTGGCAAGGAGTAGAATAAACAATGCTGTGAGCAGCCATCAAGACCTTGGCCTTAGCCTGGTTGTTGTCCCTCTGAATCCCCATTCCCAGGAGGCTGGGTCATGGGTTAGAAAGAAATGTGAGCTGCTGGGAACAGTGTTTTCAGGCCAGGCTTTATGCCAAGGGTATAATCTACCCTCAATTACTTCCCATTAATCTTAGAATCATCTCTCATGAGCGGCATGCTTTTCAGCATTGTGTAGAGCAGGCCAAATAGAGGTCATGGTGACCAAGACTGGGTGCATCCCTCTGACCCAAGGGTCCCTCACATGGGCACTGGCCTACCCAGGGTAACTGCAGCCCCAATGCATTCCTCCCTATGAGCTCAGCCTGAGTCTGCCAAGTATTGAGTGGCTCATGGCTTTTCAGTCTGTATCTACCTCCCTGGTCATACCTCTGTCACAGGCCAGCTCCTTCTGACATTGCTGGGTTCCCCTATGCTGTGCTTTCTCTTCCCGTACTGCTGTGATGTTGGGGACCACAAATTCACAATGGCTAACTTTGCATACTTCCCTAAAGGATAAAATGGAGGCTTGGGATTATTGGTAGTACTCGTCTGAGATTTCCCATTGACTCTTCTTAGCATAAAATCATCTGTGCCCCCTTGAGTCATCCCAGGATTATACTCCAGGACAAGATCTTTTTTAGAATATGATCATCTACACCCTCTTGAGTCATCCCAGGATTACACTTGCCCATAGAGTCATGAACTTCTGAGTCTTCCAATGAGTGGTAATCTTTTACTAGCCCTGCCTATCACTGTATACACTCAATAAATAGTGGTTGTTTAGGAGTGTGAGGAGGAGGACCCATCTGGAGACACTGACTTCCCAACCACTCAAGTATTACTAAACTTGTCTCTTGTTTTTTTTATTTTCTTGCCTTACCCTTAACACAGACAATTGGAGCTCTTCACCAGTCCCTGATGCTGTGACCCCTTAATTCAGGTCACTTCCTTCCACTGTGTGGTCCCTTGTTTTGGGTCACCTCTTCCTCACATTCACAGCCCTCTCTCAGCCACCCCTGTGGCTTCTCAAGGACAGCATCTTAAGAGTGCATTTCCTAATGTCAACATCGTTTGCAATCTGGATCACCCAAAAATCTCCCAAATCATCAAATTACTACATAAATTTCTGTACCTTGATGACTCAAAACCACACCTTCCAAAGGCCAGAAGCCCAAAATCTATTTGCTGTAATGAAGGTGTGGGCGGGACCTTGCTCTTTCCACAGGCTCTAAGGATGGACCTTACCTTCTCCAGCTTCCTTGGATTTTTCATTCCATCTTTCTTTTCTCTTCCTCTGTCTGCACATGGCTTTCCCTTCTGTGTTTAATCTTCCTCTTTCTGTCCTGAAGAAGCTCCTGAAGAAGCATACTAGAGGTGATTCTATCTTCCCAACCTCTCCCCATAAATTTTATCATTTCATTCTAACATGTGCCAATACCCAAGAAACCGATCATTATTCATACATTACAGCTTAGAAAACTGAGGTTGGAAAAAGTGACAAGAGAATGGATGATGGATGGTTCTCTAGCCTTCAGTAGCACTACACAATAACAGGGTGATTATGAATATGTCAGATCAGCAAAGCCAAGTGACTAGGAGGGGGACTGAAAGAGACTAAAGGGGGTACCAGGCCAGCATTTCCTGTGAAGCTAAGCCAGTTGAACCCTTCTTTGTCACTTTCAGGGCTTTCATCTCCTTAGCTAAAGGAAGTGGTTGAAACAAATCCTAGTATGTCCCTAAGGCTGCAACAGTTTCCCCAGTTATGAATCAGAGCTGCTTGCTATCTGTCCTCCAGTGCTATGCTTTCCTGGACCCATTTTCAGGTGCTTGCTCTGCACCTCCAAGATAGTTCTGTGATTACTCATGGCTCCTCAGGTGTAGGCTGTAGAGAGCTCATCAGTTCCTTCCAAACT
>RJWT010041135.1:0-12356 GCA_004365215.1 Cuniculus paca
ACCCAATCAATAAGAAATTAATTTTCTAGCAGTTTTTATGTATCACAAATAAAATGCATACCAAACAGTGGAAATTTTAGACACAACACACCAGAATATTACAAAAATATAACCCATGTAAGTTATGTGACATACTTTGGAAAATGTTACAACGAAGTAATATAAAGTCAACATTTTTTAGTTCTATTACTATTGAGTTGTCAAAGCTGTGGTATGAAAATTCAATGTCTCTCCCAATAAAAGAATTATGAAGCATTATTCATCTTGTAAATTCTTATTTTTTCATAAGAGCTTTAATAAAAGCCTTACTCAGTGACTACATTGTAAAGATTTCAGTTTATGTTTTGATGATATATCACAACTCCAAAAATACAGCATTAATTCCCTGAAAAATTTGTAAAAAAATGAATGTAGGGCTGGGTTTATAGCTCAATGGCATAGCACTTGCTTGGCAAGAGAGAGGCTCTGAGTTCAATTCTCAGTACAAAACAAAACAAAACAAAACAAACGAAAAATGAGTCTAGGGAAAAACTTCCAAGCCACGATAATATAATCTGTATCTTCATTAGATTAAATTTATTTTTAAATCATTACAAAATGTAGAGAATTCAAGTATTGACATTCATTCAAGATAAATTGAACACCAAAGCTGTAAGGCATCATAGCAGGGGAAAACAGCAGTGTAGGTACAATGGGTGTGTAGTCACTTTCCATCAGTAGTGAATAAAGCCCTACTCTGTACCTGAAGATTAAAACATGGCTTCAAGAGTGCCATTAGTATGTGTTGTAATATCCACAAACAAGTGTGCCCAAGTGCTAAGCTAGATTAGTAGCCAACATTCCCTTTGTTGGTATAAAATGTCTCTCATATACAACTCAAAGTAAAATAGTTTTTTTCACTCACATTTTTTGAGATTTAAGTACATGGTTAACTGACTCCAAGTCAAAAATATCTATACATAAGGGTATGCCAGATCAAAGGAGCTCACTTTATGGCAACTGGAAAGGAGAGCATAAGAGAGAGCAACTCAAAAGAGTTGCACCCTAAAAGAGCAGGTCCCCAGGGGTCCACCTCCTAACATCTTTGTCCCCCACAAAAATCACTAGGTTAAATCACCGAAGAGTAGCGTCTCCCAAGATCCAATCGACTCTCCAGCAGCCTTTTTATCCAGTTAAACTGACAGTGAAGACTAACTGGCACAATCAAGGATTGTACTTAACATTTTCTTATTATGATTTTATTATTTTTATTCAAAGTGCTGAACAATTTGTAACATAAACCAACCTCATTGTCTTTATATTTGAGAAGGGGAAATCAAAGCTAATGTGTTAAGCAAATTTTGAGGGTTATAACAAGTGACATTACAGTTATAACAAGTGACCTAGAATTTAGTCACTCCAAACTTTTGTGCTTAACACACTAAATACTGAGAAAAGTGTTCTTAGTTTTGTTTGCATGAACTCAAGAGTAAATATGTAAATGAATAATTTTGGTTTCTTAAATAAATCATCCTGAAGTAAGATGTTCAAAAAGCAATAGGGAGTTAACACTTGATACGCTACAATATTTATAACAGCACTATGAAAAATATTTCACAGTATTTTCTACTGAAAAAAATTTCACAGTATTTCTAAAGTTTTATGTAAGGAATAGAATAATAGATGATAAATTGATTGTTGGATGTAGGCGGATGGACGTGGATAGATAGGATAATAGAGAAATAGAAAGTGAGGAAATAATAAGAGAGATATAAGAGAAAAGAGGAGAGACCTATACTGTGTGTATGTGCTATATCTATTTTTAGGAGACTGTTTAAGAATCAAATTAAAGGTTTGTAAGTAAGAGATTTAAAAATGAAAAGTATATGATATATAACGTGTCTTATTCTCAGCCTCTTTGCTCCAGATAGAAGGGAGCCAGCATTTGTCTTTAAAGGGCTTGAGACTTCATGCCCTTACTTGGCCATACCATCTTTTTCATCTTCCATTTATTTCCTTCCTCCACTGTGTCCTCAACTTGGTCTTAGTACAGATGTAAATGACTTGTGTGACTCCATTGTAGTCAGTCATCTACTACCTCATATGTCAAGCACTGATGTGTGTTCTGTCCATAGCGGTTTATCTCTTGCAAAAGAATATATAAACACACTATCTTTTCTAGCATTGTACAATACGGAAACATGGTATCCAACAATTCTCACTTAACAAAAGACATAAGATGCATCTATACTGTTGCATGAATAAAATTTCTTCCTTTAATTTGGGATAGTATTTCACCGGACAGGTGCATCATAAATTATACATTCATCTGTAGAAAGAAATCGTGAGTTCGATTGATTATGCAGCTGCAAACATATATAGCACTTCATGAATATAAGGTTTCTATTGACTTTAGTTAATACTTAGAAGTTAAATGCTTGTGTCAAAGGATGTGTATGAAACTCCGAAATAAAGTGTCAAAATATTTTCCAAAGGAGCTGAACCATTTTGAATGCCCAAAAGTAATGAATTAGATTTTCTTCTACCCTGTTCCTTGTATTGTTTTTCATTTTGTTTTAATAATTTAATTAGTTATATAATGGTATCATATTATAGTTTTAATGTCCATTTTCCTGATAACTAATGAAGTCAAATAACTTTTATTGTGCTTTTTTGTTAACTGGGGACCATATATCTTATGTGTTGAAGTGATTACATTTTTTGAACATTTAAAAGCCATGTATGGGGGAGACACAGATTGCCAGTAACCAGCTCAGAGGGAAGACAGAGGCAGGCCCTGCTCCTGAGAACACTCTAGCAGCCCTTGGAAGGCTTCCACCCCAGGTAACCAGCAAGGGTTAGGAAAAACAGAACTGGAGCCTGCACCAGAGCACCCAATGGCCACCATTCGATACCCGTGGCTAGCACTGGCCAGGAGAATCAAACAGTCATGCTCCAGAGAAATTGTAGCTAACATGGGAAGTGCCTGGGACCCCACTACCCACTTTTTTTGGAAGAACCCAGGAAAATGTCAAGACGAAGAAGCAAAAGGCAGTCCTTGACTCCAACCCAAGCCGAACAATTCCAGGAGATGAAAACATGGAAGAGATCAGGAGTCACACACCTGAAGTTTCTGCAGTGATGGCAAGTGAAGTAAAGAGACAACTCCATGAGGCTATAAAAGAAATTAGAACAGAAATATTATCTCAGGTAAAAGAAGAAATGAAAAATATAATAAAAGAATTGCTAAGCATTTCTAAAGAACACATAGATGAAAAAATAGAGGAGCATAGGAAAATGAGGGAAACCATGAGTGAACAATATAAGAGAGATTTCTAATGCATGAGAAAGATTCAAACAGATATCCAGGAAATTAAAAACTTCATTGAAACCTGGTAAAATCACTAGAAAGAAACTGAAGGTAGACTTTCAGACCTTTAAGATAGGTGTGCAGCTTGTGATCGGGAAAGGAAGGACCTCTTAAAATTAAGAAGGAACCAAGAAATAACAATTCAGTGACTGAAACATGATGCAAAGTGAAATAATTTAAGTGTTAGGTATCAATGAAGAAGCAAGGGTCAACACAAATGACATTAAAGTTCTATTTACAGAAGTACTAGCAGAAAACTTCCCAAACGTGGAAAAAGGATGTGATATTCAGATAAGTGAGGCATACAGAACTCCAGCTAGCCATAACCAAAACAAATCTATACCCAGACATATAATAATCAAGATCCCAGAAATTCAACACAAGAACAGAATATTAAAAGCTGTTAGAGAAAAGAAACAGATCACCTATAAAGGAAAACCCATCAGAATCAGGGCAGACTTCTCAACACAAACCATCAAGTCAAGAAGAGGCTGGAGTGAAGTAATGCAAGTCCTGAAAGAAAACAGCTTCCAACCCAGACTGATGTACCCTGCAAAACTTTCTTCCAAAATTAATGGAGAAACAAGATACTTCCATGACAAAGAACAACTCAAGGAATTCATGACCACCAAACCAACCCTACAAAGATTACTAAAGGACATTTTAGAGAGAGAGAAAAAGGGCCATGGTCTCAGGAACAATGTCAGAGGGGGACCATCAAGTGGGGCCAGTCGACTGAATGGAGAGGAAAAATAGGGAGCCAATGGCAGGAAAATAGCATGGCAGAGATGAGCCAGTGCATGTTGGCCCTAACCATTAATGTAGTGGTCTCAATTCACCAATAAAAAGAAACACAGGCAGAGTGTATCAGGAGACAAGATCCATCAATATGCTTTATCCAAGAAACACATTTAACTCAAAAGGAAGTTTATTGACAAAAAGTCAAGGAGAGAAAACAATGCTCTATGTGGCAGGGAACCAGAAAAAGAAGTATGGGAGCTTGCCCATCAGTTGCAGAATGGAAAAGAAAGATACGGCATTTGTATACAATGGAAAGCTACTTCACTATAAAGAAAGATAACCTCGAGACTCTTGTAGGTAAATGGATACAACTTGAGATCGTGCTCATGGGTGAAATGGTTAAGTCATGTGGGTGAACATCATGTTGTCTCCCTAGTATAAAAAACTAAAGAAATTAGTGGGATCCCAAATACATAATACAGGTTATGAAGGTGAAAGGGGAGGAGATGTCTACAGGGAGAAGGCAATGTGCATTGTTAATCTTTATTCTGTTTTGAAACCTTGTATTGTTTTCATGGTTCTGTTTAGTTTGGTTTTATTCTGTTTTGTTATGTTTGATTTTATTACATTTGATGGCATGCACAGTTATTTCAAAAATAACAAAATGTATTATGGTAGTAGCCATTATTTATTTCCTATTATCTTGTTCTGAAGGCTTTATTGCTTTACTTGTTTTCTTTTCATTGATTTTATTCTATTTTGCTCTGTTTGATTTTATTATGTGTGATGGTATAAGCAGCTACTTTTAAGATAGCATGCACTATGGTAGCCTCTGTTGTATTCCTATTGTCTTGTTTTGAAGTCCTGTATTGCTTTCAATTTTTTGTTTTGATTGGATTTTTTCTATTCTGTTTATTTGATTGCATTATGCCTCAGGGTATGGGCAGTTATTTTGAAGATAACCAGAGACATTACTCTATTCTGTGTGGTTTGATTGTAATATGTCTGAAGGTGTAGGCAACTATTCTGAAGATAACAACTATTATGGTAGCCAATGCTGTTTCGCTACTATCTTGAAATTCTATATTGCTTACATTGTTCTGCTTTGTTTGTTTTGTTTTATTATGTTTTGTTTTGTTTCTACTGTTTTAGTTTGTTGTATTTTGTTTGATTTTACTTATCCCTGATGGTATGGGCAGGTATACTGCAGTTAACAAGAGCCATTATGGTGGCCTTATCAATTACTTTGTTTTTTGTTTTTTGTTTTTTTTCTTTTTTTTACACTGTTTCAGTCATGTTCCATGTTCATTGCTCTGTTTTGATTGAGTTTACTCTGTTTTGTTTTGTTTGGTTGTATTCTTTTCAAAAAAAAAAAAAGAGACATTATGGTAGCCATTACTGATTTCCTTTTATCTTGTTTTGAAGTCTTGTATCATGTTCATTGTTATGTTTTGATTGATTATTCTATTTTGTTTTGTTTGATTTTATTATGTCTGATGATATAAACAGCTACTTTGAAGATAACAAGATGCATTATGGTAGCCACTGTTGTATTCCAACTGCCTTGTTTTGAAGTCCTGTGTTGCTTTCATTGTTTTGCTTTGATTGGTTTTATTCTGTTCTGTTTTGTTTGATTTTATTGTGCCTGATGGTATGGGAAGTTATTATGAAGATAGCAAGAGGCAACATGGTAACCATTGTTGGTTTATTTTCATCTTGTTTGGAAGTCTTGTATCTGTTCATTGTTTTGTTTTGATTGACTCTGTTCTTTTTGTTTGTTTGTTTGTTTTATTCTCTTAAAAAATACTTCAATAAACCATGTATACAAGTGCTGACAAATGAATTCAGGTACTCTGCACTGTTTCTTTTTCAACTGTTTGCTTTTAAGATATCAAAATATTAAAAACATAAACAATTTGGGTTTTAATTTGTAAAATACAAAAATAAACAGAAGGCACACACAAGAAAATAAATGAGTGTCTTGACACAGTATTTCACACATAAATTAGATGTTCAGCATATTTTATTCCATTCAGAGGAGCAGTATGTGTCTATTTGTCCTGTTTCTTTGAAAAGGTAAAATTTAAAAAAAGAAGACCCACAAAAATCTAAGTTTTAGTGATATAATCATAAATTAGTAATCATATGTTAGAATACATTCTCAAAGTGCCAAAACCACACGAGTCCAATAATCTTCTCTTTTGCAAAAAAGAGGGGACCAGTTTTATGGTTCAGCAGCACAGTGCCTGTCTGGCAAGCATCAGGTCCTGAGTTCAATTCCTGGTACCAATGGAAAAAAAATAGAAAAGAAAAGAAAAGATTAAATTGCCTATAATGTGATTTTGATTTCAGAGGCCTAGTATAGTAATTTCTTTTTGGAGTATCAGAAAATACATTATTGGAATATAATCACTTTTTTGGTAATCAGTCAATCTCTTTGCTTATTTATGATCCAATTGATGAAAAAAGCAAAACATCTGATATTGACTGAATTACACAGGCAAATAAATTTTTTGTCCTTGAAGAGCTCTTCTCTTACATATTTTTCACTTTGGCTCAAAATAACTTTTAAAATGATTTATTAGGTGTATATGCATAGAGATCATATTCACCATAGAGAGTGTAGACCTGTATATTTTATGTTTTGAATTCTCTTTTTTTCCCCAGTTCCCTCCCCTTCTTTCAACCTCTTTTCCCCTCTCTATTTACAAGGTTTTGTTTCAATTTTAGCCTTCTATATGAAGATGCTTTCATATGTCCATTTGACTTTGTTCCATCACTGGAAAATGGGTCACTTTTTTCTCATGTGAATGTGATGATCGACCTTTCATATTCTGTATGCTACTTTGTGGAGAGGAACACATTTTGTGACTTAAGAATGATGGAGATCCCTTAGCAGTGATGGACATTAGCCCTTGTTTTTCCTGTGTCTACAACAATACAGGAATAACAGAGTAGAAAAACTATCATTTATCTTTAGATAGTGTTTTCTATGAATTGTACAGTAGCCTTCAGTCTCTGGGGGGATTTAATTTACTCAAAAATGTGAAATATAATACCAGATGTGATGGCTCACCTCTGTAATACCAGCACTCAGCATATTGAGACAGGAGGATTGCTGCGAGTTTGAGGCCAGCCTGGGCTACAAAGTGAGTTCAAGTCCAGTGTGAAGTGCATAATGAGACTCTGTCTCAAAAAAAAAAATGTGAAATATAAAATTCTATGAAATTCCAAGTCATTTACATGTGAATAGAAAATAGATGTCTAGGTATTGGTGTAGGTGGTAGATATTGCTATAATTTGCATTGTAAATGTCACTCAAAGACTCATAGGCTGAAGACTTTGTCACCAGTGTGTGGCAGGATTGGGAGGCAGTAAACTTAGGAAGTGGAGCTTGGTGTTAGAAGGTTAGGTCATGGAGGTCTACCTCAGACGGGGATCTTGAGACCTCACAGAGTGCTGGCGTTAGAGTCACACAGCACCACAGCTGTCTGATCTCCCCAGTCATGAGAGTAAATCATGAGGGATGACAGTAATTCAGCTTTCTCCTTCCTGAGGAGGGATGATTGAACAAGAGTATTGGTCTAGTAAGTGTCTGATGCCTTCTCATGTAAAGTGGAGCATATTTTTGCCATCTAAATCCAAAAGAAATACTTTTGCAAACAAGAAGACTAGAGAAAAAAGATAATACATGTGTGGATCCCATAATAATGTTTCTATTTATGTTTTTCAAAATATTTCTTGTCATCAGTTATAGGAATTTTGATCAAGAAGCAAATACTGAAAAGGATGTGGAAAAAAAGGTACAGGGCAGGAGATGGCTCATTTATAGTATGGGTTTGAATCTCCTATGAGAATATGTGTTTGGGGGAGGATTCCAGGCTACGTCTACAGAGGTTTTAGTGTTTTAAAGTTCGTATGTACTTGGATCTCAAAAACAGTGATATCAAATGATTTTATTTACTTAATAAATGAAAATAAGAGCACATTCCCCCCATGGAGCACAACCAAGTATTTTTTTAATGAAAAAAAAATAGCACATTGCAAAATAAAAATCTCCAAAGATAGTGCAATAATTTGCAATAACTAGTGAATATCTACAAGAATGCTTAAATATATGTAATTCTATAAATTTAAAAAGTAAAATGACATTCATAAAATTTGTCTTAGCCTCCTGAAAAATTGTCACCCTGAATTCTCTCCTTGACATTTATTATTTTTCAGTTTTCATAGGACATTAAATGCATCACACAGTATTATAGGTAATCAGTAAAATCATCTAGCTAAAAACATTAAGCAAACTTTTTTGAGTTAAAGATTTGCTGTATAATTTTTGGTAAGTGTACTTACACTTTGATAACTTCTACATTTGTCTCCTCACAGAAGTGTTCTTAAATACAGAGTATGTGGGGTAAACAGCCCAAAGATTCCCTCTTTATTAAAGTTAATAAAACTTTAAAAACAATTTGATGTAACAAATACACCAAATATGTTCAATAATTATTTTAGATGATGTGAAAGCAATGCTAATATAATAATTGGCGTCTCAAATTCTGGGGAGGGCTTAGCAGAACTGAACTTCATTTTCTATTCTCAATGATTTTCCGGAAGATATTTCTATGCATTTTGTTTTAATTGGAACAAACAAGTTAACTGTGGGGTATCTACGCTTAGAATGGGTTTGGTATCAAAACACAGCTTATGTTCTCCAAGGAAAAATTATAAAAAACTGAAGAATCTTTTCCCCGATTTCAAATTACAAAATAAAGCAATCAAATGTACTTTGGATTCTCACTGCTGGATTTATGTCTTCAGGGTATGTAACAGCATGCCAGTTTTACACTCTAAGATTTGTTTCAAAAGTTCACACATGTGTCATCTTTGTAAGTTTTCTTTGGATCTGTAGGTTTAAAACATTTCTAAAGTAAAATAGTAACTGAAAAGCAAGTTCACATGTGTTACCTGTTAGAATGCATGACTAATGTGGATGTGCTACAACGTGAAAGCTGTACAAATAGTCATCAGTCATGGCAGAAGTTACCTAAATTTAATTGGGGAATGGTCATTTGGAAGCATATATTGTATTTCAATACTTAAATAACTAAATGCCTTTTGTAGTTGGAAATATTTTTCCATATAAACCAAATCAAATATTATGTTTTTGAATAATAAACCTCATTCAGACAAACAAATTTGTCAGTATTACTCTAATTATAAATATTGAATTATTTTAGACTAAATATCTTCTTCATTTGAATCTCAATTGATATTTACAGAAGGTGGTAAAAGTTATGTGATTGCAAATCTAAATTGAAGGAATTGTTAAAACAAGCTGAATTCCATCATTTGCTCCTGTATGGAAAAAGTAATTGTTGCTGATAATGAGAACTCTCAATGATCACCTTTCTTTCAAGCTTTTTAAAATTTAGATATAAGAAACTAATTCAATCTTGTAAGTGCTGGCAACACATTCTTAACTTTTATTCATTTTTTTTATATTTTTACTTTCAATTTATACAGAACTCACTAGTGGAAGAGGATAGGAAATCATAAACATGGCCTCTTAGTCCTGATATTTTTAACACAAAAGTCTGACCAAGTAGACTCTAGAGCTTAATATGAGAAGAATTATCTTGGAATAGTGTGCAGCTGCAGACAGCCCATAGATTTTATCAGGGGATGTAAAGAATTTGGGCTACTTAATTTTTCATGATTATATTTATGTTATGCATTTATGTCTATAACAGAGAGAGCAAGCATTGAATTTAAAAAATATTAAGTTTAACCAAGGTCATGTTAAGGTCAAGGACTTTGCTATTTCCGAAGTATATAATGGTTGAGAGACTGGTTACTCAGCATCTTAGTGTTTCAGCATTGTTTTATAAACATAAAAAATGTAGCTACTTAATAATTTCTTTTCCTGGAAACATAAAGCATTGGAACCATTGCCTAATGTAGAATAAATATTTATTACTAGTATTTTTTTCACATTTTTCTAATTTAAATTAAACGACTTTTTAATCATTACGATACTGTAAATATATTTATATAAAACTCAAACACACTTGAAGTAAAAATCTTTACATTCCACTTCACATTTATTGATTGAAACACTCCATATTTCTCTATAATTAGTGTGAATTAACCTGAATTCACACCCTTTTTTATTTGCTTGCTAAGCAATCTTCTATCTTACCCATACATTGCAATGTGCTCACTGGCGTCTGATTTTTGTGATGATTCCTGCACATCTGCAAAACATTAAATTTCATTGTAATGTTTTGCTTCTCAAACACATCCATGGTTGCACGATGAAGTTTTAGGTTAAAATCGAATTGAAAGAATGAGGTTCTGGAGGGAGCTAAAGATGGCAGAACAGTAAGCAGAAGAGTAAACAGTCTCTCTGAAACAGTTCAGATGCTGGAATATAACATCATGGAGAGAACAAGAAGGAAGGAAGTGGGTCCCCTGGGCCAAGGAAGAATCTAAAATATGAACTGAAGCCTACAAAGAAAATAAAAAGAATTTAAAGGAAGAAGAAGGTGGTGGCTGTCAGCGCCTTAGCCTGGAGCCAGATTCACCCTGCCAGAAGAGCTGCTGAGCCTGGAGATGTGCAGTCGCGGTTGCAGTCATGGTCGCACCTGCGGTCGACCCCAGAGGTATCTGCAGAGAGGCATGGGGGTGAAGGAGAGTGGCAGATGTGGAGATCTGCACTGGCTGCTGGTGAGTGCTTGGAATTCCACCCCCCCACCCCATGGGAGAGAGTGATTGTCTGGGATCCATCTTGGAGTTGGGCAGGTTACGCCTGGGGCCAAGACTGCTAACCACTTCTGGTGTCAGCGCCACGTTGTGGGTGGACCCAAGGAAGTTGCTTGGGACCAAAGCCCGAAAAACCAGTCATTTGGGAGCTCCAGGTTGTGGGCGGACCCGCAGAAGCTGATTGGTTGGAGATCGGCTCCTGTGTGCATTTCAGACAATATCGCTAAACAGCTTAGATTCACGGGGCCTGATCAGGTCTGCTCCCATGCAAACCCCGGGAGGTTTGGTGCCCAGTTCAGTGCAGAGACACAGGCGCCCAACATCAGGTAGCCAGCACTGATTAGAAAACACAAACAGCCTAGCTTCGGAGAAGTTGAGTCCAGTGCTGGGGTGCCTGGGACCACACTACTCGGGGGTAGAAGAAATCAAGAATATGCCAAGACGAACAGGGAGAGGGCAATCTCTGGCATCCAACCCAAGCAGAACAATTCCACAAGAGGAAAACATGGAGATCGAGAATTGCACACCTGAAATGTCTGAAGTGATGTCAACTGAAGTGAAGACACAACTTCAGGAAACTATAAGAGAAATTAGAACAGAAATTCTATCCCAGGTAAAAGAAGAAATGAAAACCATAATAAAAGAAATACTAAGCATCTCTAAAGAAGACACAGATAAAAAAATAGAGGAGCATAGGAAAATGAGGGGAACCATGAATGAACAGCGTAAGAGAGACTTAGAATGCATGAAACAGATTCAAAGAGATATCCAGAAAATTAAAAATTCATTTGATAGCTGGCATGTTGACATGAAGGAAACTAAAGAAAGACTTTCAAAGCTTGAAGACAGGATTGCAGCCTATGATTGTGAAAGGAAAGATCTCTTAAAAATAACAAGGTCTCAGGAAGTAACAATTGAATAGCTGGTGGACAACTCAAAGATGCATAATTTAAGAATTAAAAATTTGAGTGAAGAAGCAGGTGTCAAGACAAATGACATCAGGACCTTATTTACAGATATAATTTTTGAAAACTACCCCAGCATAAAAAAAGAATATGACATTCAAATAAGTGAGGCATATAGAACTCCAGCTAGCCATAATCAAAACAAATCTACACCCAGACATAAAATAATCAAGATCCCAGAAATTCAACTCAAGAAGAGAATATTAAAAGCTTTTAGGGAAAAGAAACAGATCACCTATAAAGGAAAACCTATCAGAATCAGGGCAGACTTCTCAACACAAACCATCAAGTCAAGAAGAGGTTGGAGTGAAGTAATGCAAGTCCTGAAAGAAAACAGCTTCCGACCCAGACTGATGTACCCTGCAAAACTTTCTTTCAAAATTAATGGAGAAACAAGATACTTCCATGACAAAGAACAACTCAAGGAATTCATGACCACCAAACCAACCCTACAAAGATTACTAAAGGACATTTTAGAGAGAGAGAAAAAGGACCACGGTCTCAGGAACAATGTCAGAGGGGGACCATCAAGTGGGGCCAGT
>RJWT010041136.1:0-12376 GCA_004365215.1 Cuniculus paca
TCCCCCTGTGGTGTCCTCTGGTCTCCTTCACTAAGAAAGCTCAACCTAGGCCTCACATTAGAGGAGAAGCCCTGGAAGGGACTCCCTACCACAGAATATGCATTCAGGGGGAACTCGGAGCCAGGAGCCAGAGTCTTGACAACTGGAACACAGGATGCGAGTATCAGTTCTTACCGCCAATGCATTATCTTTTGTTTTTAGATGTCTTCTTCCGTATTCTCTGATGATTATGACTAAAGGATTGCAGAGCCACACCGCAGCCCGTCTACAGCTAGGCAGGGTTTGAGAACTGCATGCTTTCCTGACAGTACATCTGCTACCACTGCCCATCAAAATCTTTCTGCCCTGGTCTCTCTGATACTATGCTTAGAATCTTACTTATCACTTATGGTATTCTATTAATAACAGTTTTATTTTTAGAAGAGCATTCAAGAGAACAAGGACTTTAAAACAGAAAGATGATGGCATTTTTAGGTACCTTAAAGCATTGATACATATTTTTAAGGTGACAAACACTTTAGATGTCCCTTAGATTATTATCTATAACAATAAAATAGATCAGAACTGTTCAATGAATTAGGATGGCCCTTAAGTCTGTCTAGTCATTTTAGAATGGGATAGTATCAACAAAACATGGCTCAACTAGGACGTATTTATTTTCAGAAAAAATAAAATAACAAATCCTAAGCAAGCAACCATAATAGTAATAGGCTGCTTATATCTCAAGTGGGATTCTCAAAGCTAAAATATATTGCTCTGTGTGTGTGTGTGTGTGTGTGTGTGTGTGTGTGTATTTTAAGAAATGGAACTGCCAAGAAGTGAAATGAAGGAAATAAAATCCTTACTTAATATTCTTGATGGTAAAATAATTACATTATGGAGTAGATTCCCAAGGCATGTGTAAAATCTTCTAATTAAATACTAGCCTTTTGAAAAGTTAGATTTTAAGACTTAGATTAATATATATATATATAAAATGTACATGTGTACGTGCATGCACACACATGTGTACACACTTTAGCTATTTCCCCTAAGTGCCTCAGTAGTCTTGTCTTCCTATGGTTTAATAACCACAAAGTTTATTAAAAAGTTTTAGTTCACCTCAAATTTTTTCTGTGCTATTTGAAAAAAAAGTATCTAGGGGGAAATTCACATAAGAAGAGTAAACCCAATTTAACAGAAAACATGAAAAATTGTTGATGAAGTGCTGTGTGTGTGTGTGTTCAGCCCAAAGGAAGTGTCGTGCTGGCTCTGGGAGCAGGAGGCAGGAAGAAAAGCTGCAGCATCTCCTTCTCTGCCTGCTCGTGTTGGATAAATGGTTCATTTTATTGTCAGACTGGCTGAGGCGGAATGTCAACATTATACAAGAGGGTCCCAGAGGTACACAGCAGAGGAGATGCCATTCCGGCTTCCTGCACTTGATGCTATTAAATGAGCTCACAGACTGTAAGATAAAGGTTTGATAAATTGAAGGCCAATGAGTACCTAGTTTTATAGCTGTAGTTTAAGTTCAAACTCTTCATGAGTTTTTGTGTGTTTCTATGGAAAGGCTGCATCTAAAACAACACTAATAGGTGAAATTTACCAAAGAACAGAAGCCCTGTGAATTGCTGCACTGATTCGCGGTTTTTCTTTCTTTCAGTAACAGTAGCACGATAGTCAGAATGTTGGGACACTCTAAACTCTAATGAGGGGCGGTATATTTGACTTAAATTAGCAGAAACACATTCTATGCTCATTTCGGTTTTTTCCTGAGTTATCTATAAGGAACATTCACCATTTATTCCACAAAAATTTATTGATTGCCTTCCATGCATCAGGAAGCGCATTAGAGATATTCCTAACATATAGGAAACCTTTGTTGCTCCAAGTAATTTGTGATTATCATCTGTTAAATGAGTACTGCACTTCAAGCAGTACATAAAAATAATCACTTTTACATAACGATACTATTTTCGAAGTGTTCGTGCACATGTACACACTCACACAGGGTGGGTGGGGAAAGGAAAGATAATATTCAATTTATTTACCAACTGCTACAGCATAGGTTCCAGTTAGCCAAGAAGTAAATGGAATATGAGTGATTTGGAGAGCAATGTATAGAGTACAGAATCATGGCCATTCTGTTCAATCTGCCATTATAGTATGGGGCAAGGTCCTTGATTCCCAGTAAGTAAGATGAAGACTAAAAAGATATCATGATCTTGGCAATTAGATGTTACTAATGAGTGCATATTTATTACATGCATACTATGCATCAGAAACTGCTTGATATTCAATAAGGACTTTAAGTCAAGTTGCAGACCACCTACAGAGTAAACATGAAACAAGAAAGAAGAGGAAGGGCATCACAATGAGAGAATATTGCTGGTGGTGAAAGCAAGGGTCAGAAAAATGCTTGTAGGCTAGAGAATATCTTTTCAAGGTTTATACTGAACAAAAAGTTACAGAAATTGAGAAAGCTACTAATGAAGGGCATGATTGGAGCAAGAATTTGCATAAGGTTGAAGCTATAGAGTCAAGGGCAAAGGTGAATGAAGAAAGGATGACTGGAAAGAGAGAAGACGAGGATGGAAGAGAAGTGTGAATCCATTCAGAAGGGTAGGAGAGGTAAAATAAGTCCTGGGAGAACAGGAAGTTGGAAGGAAAGGAAGGGGATAATACAGAATGAGGAAGAGGGAATGCACTTCAAAGAGAGATTATAAAAGAAGGTCTTTCATGCTGTAACAACTATTGCCTCTGTGAGGTAGACAAAGTACTCTGCCAGGGTAAAGAGTGCAGCATTGTGTGAAGTTTAAAAGTCGATAAAGATAGCATCAAAAGGAATGGGGAAGGGTCTGAAAAGGTTTGCTAGGAAATACTGAGAGTCCAATAGAGGCAGCCAATCATAAATATATAAGGCAAGCAGTCAACACGATTCGGTGATTCACTCCAGTATTATTCAGTACCTGGTTTCAAGATCAAAATACACAGATGGTTAACTGATTGTACAATTGCACTTAGGATGATGGAAGGAGAGGACGCTCTTGAGAGGGTCGAGAATTAAGGGGGCCACTGAAAGACAGGTTTAACTGAATGACCAAGGGTTGTCACTTGGGTTGAGTAAGGAAGTGAAGCCACAGGGGACTTGTGTATCAAGAGCATACAAAGTCAACAAAGTACAAAAAAGATCAGTGAGAGTAAGAAGCAATCACTCTCATGCATAATTCCTCTCTGAGCATGTTCTTCAACCTGCAAGATAACTTCAATTTATTTCTTATAACATAAAAGGTTTCAATCATTTTGCTTGCCTCTCAAGTTCATTTCTCATTTCTTCCTCTAAATGCATTCCACATGTCCTGGTATATGGATCAACTACATTGCTTTCTGCCTTTGTGTGATTACTCCTTTTTTTTTCTTTCCTGAAAGGCTTTTCCTTCTTTTTCTACACCCCCATCACCTAATAAATTTCTCAGCCTTCAAAGCTCACCTCAACATCTCTTTCTTCATAACAACTTCTATGGCTATTTGGGGGTGGGGGGATGGCTGCTAACACATCTTCCCATCCCTACACATTCATGCAATTACGTCCACCAAAATAAAATAGAATAAACAATTCTCGTAAGACAAATAGCATGGTGTAGAATTGATAGGATTAGACTTCCAACCTAACCCAAATTCTACTCTGTAAAGTTTAGCTTTTCCTGCCTGATGTGTGAGATACCACAGGAAGAGAATGACACAAAGACTCGAGTTGACATACAGCGCCTGTACCCAACTTGTGAGTGAGACTTCTGGGCTCCACCCATCCTGGCCACTGGCTGAAGACAAAGGCCAGACAACTCACAGAGTTGTGAGAAATAACAAATCATTTCTATTTTAAGTCCCAAAGTTGTAGGGTTCAGTTATGCATTTATAGATACATGACACATCTCATTTTCGACTCAGGTGCAATGGTCCAAACTTTCCTCTGTAGCACCCCGCTGCACCTACAATATGTCCCTACTATTTTATTTATTATACTAACACTGTAAATGCTGGTATAATAAATAAAAGCTGCTGTTTTCTTACTGTATGAGATTCTTGTGCTTAAAGGCAGCATTTCAATGCTAGAATATCTACATGTTTTTGTCCTAAATCCTAGCATACAATAGAGGATATACATTCAATAAGCAATCTTAACTAAGCTAAATATGAGTTCAGTTAGTGGGAGGGAGAAGAAGATATGCTGTGTTCACCCACTGGAATTTCAAGGTTAAATATTTCACTCGTGGAACAGCTCTTGGCTCAACACGGAAACATGTTGGGAATGAAATTGCCTCAGCTGTAGTTTAGGAACTGAGAGCAGGGTAGGGGAATTTATGAAGTGGACTTATGTTCTCATATGGCCACAGGAATTTATGAGGAGTAGAAAACCATGGTATCAGATGGGAAGAGAATAAAGAGAGGCTGCAAACTTTTTAAATTATAACAAGAGTCTTACAGAAATAATCCACAAGTAAGAAGATTTGGTCCAACTTTCTGCCCAGTGTATATCCAAGGGAGAAAAAGTAAGTCTCCGCAAAACTGTGTGGAAGTTCTACTATAATTAACAGGACTTTTCGTTCAATTCATGTTTTTGCTTCTTCTCAATATCCTCCACAGCTACTGAAAGCTTTGTACACAGCATCCTGCTCTTCTGTGGACTGCTAGGAGTCACTGATGCTGCAAACTGATCACAGGTGCAGCGCTAGGGCATGGCCGTTCCAAGAACAAAGAGCACGGAGGGCACATGAAGAAGTTGCGTCAGCACAGAGAACACCTAACCCCAAGGCAATTGGAACAGTGGGTTGCTAGGACAATGGGATGTCATATGACATTAAGTTGCTAAAAGGTATAAATAAACGTCCCTATAGCAAGGGCCCAGTTCCTTTCCTCCCATCCAGAGAGTAAGGGTTCCACCTGACTTCAGTTTTGTGTCTTCTTTATTTTCTCATCCTCTCGCAGTCCTTTACCCCAAGAACCTCAAGAGCCTTATGGGCTGTGGCAGTAGACTACCCCATCCATTCCAAGTCACTCTTCCCGGCCACCCTGCCTCACTGATACCTAAATTTGAATTTTCTGACTCCCATTTCTTTCTAAGATTCCAGAAAAGGCTGTTATTTCCAATCCCATTCTAAATATGTCTGCTGTCTGACCTGCAAGGATCATCGAACTCAGGATGCTAAAGGGCAAATTATTATTATTTTCCCTACAACACTTGTTTTTTCCTCCTGTATTTTCTGGCCCAGTAAACGACCTCACTGCTTACTCAATCATCATAGAAGGAAACAGTACAGTGGTGAGGAACTTGGTTTCTGGAATTAGTCAGAAAGAATGTGCTCAAAATTGGCCTCCATAAATTATTATGTGTAGTTCCAGCTTGCTCAGGCTCCTGTTTAAAAAAAAATACTGTATTCTAGGCAGCTTTAACAATAGGCATTTGTTTTTTATTGTTCTAGAAGCTCTGAAGTCCAAGATCAGGGCTCCAGCATTCTCAGGTTCTCATGAGGATCCCCTTCTGTCTTGTAGACAGCTGTCTCCTGCAGGTAGCACAGTGTTAGAGAGAGAAAGAGACAGAGACAGAGCTAGTGCTTCAGTCTTGCCTTAGTTACTTTTCTTGTTGCTGAGACAAAATACCAAGTAAAGCAGGATGACATGGTAGAAGGGCATCACAGAGTAGAAATATTCCATGGGGTGGCAGGCAGGAAGGCAGCAAGAAGCCAAAGCAGCAAGCAGCAGCAGCAAGCGTGCCTTCTTTCTGTCCCTTTACTTTCCACCCATGCTACAAACCTATTTACCGGTGCCACCCGCGCCCTGGATGGAGCCTCCATTACCCACACCTTTAATCCCAGCATCACATCATTAATCCACATCTATGCACTCAAATCCAGCTACCCTCAAAGCTCCCCACTTAGGAGCACATGAGGCTTTGGGGGGACCTCTTGGTAAAAGCCGTGAATCCCAATCTCATGATTGTATTTAAAACCCTAATCACCTCCCAAAACAAAAACAAACAAACAAAAACGCCCCCATTTCCAAATATTCATCACAATGATCACAATGGGGGTGGGGGTCAATATATGAGTTTGGGGTTACACAATTATTTCATAGCATAACCTGGGCAAATGAACTTTATAGGCCTTCATTTTTCTCATCTGTTATTGTGTTCAAAAGCCTGCGAGGATGAGGTGAAGGAGATCTCTTTAAAACCATCCATAACTTCTCTGTTTCTCTAGTTTCTTCCTCTCAGAAGCGACTGGCCACCAAATTTATGAACTCGGTTTCTAAAAACATCTTTAACATATGCTTTTCTCTTATTTGCCCTGTGCTAGTATAGGACCTGTGCATACTTCAACTTGTCTATCCCTGGCCTAATCCAAATCACCTTTCACACCATTACCATGGATAATCTTCATAAGTGAGCTATAACCCTTTGCTCATGTCTTGGTTACTTCTCTCATTGCTGGGACAAAATACCCAACACTCAAAATGAATAAAGGAAAGGTTTATTTAGCTCACTGTTTGTGGAGGTTTCAGTCCATCATCAGCTGGCTCCAAGGCAGGGTGGCATGGCACTGGGGCAACACTTCAAGGAAGCAGCCAGCAATGCAACAAGAGCAAAAAAAAAGTGTGAAGAGCAAGCCTCTTTTCCTCCCTTATATTGCAAGCAGGCCACTCTCCAGCCCCTAGGGTGTGTGTAGCAGTCAAGAAATCTCTCTGCCTTCCTCTTACACAGGATCAGGATATTTACAAAGCAAGGATCCTAGCTCCCTTCTGAGTCCCTTAAACTTCTAAACTTCTCAAGCTGACACAGTGTGTCAACCATAATAGTTCATTTTCAAAGTTCTTCAGTAGCTCCCTATTTCATATAAGTCATGATGCCAAACTCCTGAGCATCTTGTATTTGCAGTCTTTCCCTGAGTGACCTTTCCAACAACACTATACAGCATTTCCCACTGGTCCTTATATTTTACAATATCATACCCTGAAAATACTTTTTACTTTGTGTCTATTTCCTATTCTACATCCTCAGACCCTACTCCTCTGAGAATTCCCACTCAAACTCCAAAGGCCAACTCAAATATGATTTCCTCTCTGTTGTCATTGCAGAATCTCCAAGTGACATGGACTGCATCCTATATGTTTTCCGACAGGACTGTATACAAACCTGTCATAGCCTTCATCACACTACAGTATACTTATTAATTCACCTGGCTACCTTCCCAGCTCAATTCTGAGCTCCTCTTCATAGGCAAGGAGAGTGAAATATTTATTCTGGATTAAGAGTCTCTAACATAGTTTCTGAAACATACCAGTACATGTGAAGTGCTTTGTAAATATAGGCTGTCAAGAAAATGAATAAAGAAACTATCATTAAATATTAATAGCAATTAAATCCAACTTCAGGTAGACACAAAAAGAAAACCCTTAAAATTAGATGTTAATTTTTCTCCTTTTTATTACTATATATTTGTGATACATAATAATTACATTTATTCTGAGGAGTCGATACGGATAGTTATTGCTTCTTAATCATTTTTACATCCCCTTCCTCTCGCCAGCCTCTGCTATCTCTTCTATTCCCTGAATCCCTTCCCATCTCCACCTGAAATATATTACCTTTAAGTATATTTTCCAAATTCCTAAATTCTGTGATCTTATTGAGAACTGGGCTAAAGTTTTTCTTCAGGCATATACAGGATTAGAATCTTGTCTGGGACAAACAAGTTTGTAGAATAGGATCTAGTGGGTTTTCAGGGTATGTTTCAAATGTATCATATTAAAGTTACATAATATACTTTGCGATTAAATAAAGTTATATGCAATATCTTATCCTTCAAAATTGTAACATGATGAAGAAAGCCTTTGGTTCTAAAACCTTATCAGCTTGAGTGACATGTGAGTACCCAGCACTAAGCATCTGTTAGGGAAATCTTATTACTCTGTTGTTAGAAAATTGGAACAAACGTTGCAAGACCTACACACTTAAAATGTTATGATGTGTTTTAAAACTGCTTTGCACAGAAGGCCTCTTATTTTATTAGAATATTATAAGCAAACAAGCTTGTTTCATGGCTTTCAAACTATGAGCACATTTTGTGTCAAAACTGTACCACTGTCAAATGCTTCCTTGTGTGAGAGATCTGTCAGGCCCTGATGACTGAGAAAATAGGGGACCATGGAGAAGATTTCTTCCTGAAGGATATAATGCATGCTCAATTAAACAAATACAGCATGGGTAATGGCCTGATTCCATCTCAGGGAGAGCTGTCAGCTTTCTCTTCTGGGACAGAATTTTCCTAATGCCTGAATTTTGGTAAATTCCATGTAACAAGTGATGCAATCTTTGAGTTTTAACTCAGGAAAGATAGCACTGTTATTTTTTAATGTTTATTTAAGAATTCTACCATTTCCCCTGCTCCTTTTACATGTCTTTCTTTCCTTGTTAAATACCTAACATAATCATGAAGAAAGTAATCATAAAGTACTAAAATTAAACAATTACTCAAAGAAATCAATTGTTGGTTGCACTGTTATTTTACTTAAAAAACATTCTCAAGTCTACTGTCTCTTCAAATATCAAAAGATATCTGTCTTCCTTCGTAACAAAGGCGATGCTAATAAAATATGATGGAAAAATTCTAGAAAATTTCAATGTCCCTCTGATAATCTGTATCACTTGATAACTTTGTAACAAGTCTGACTCTCTACACCAGCAGAGGGGACACACAGAGGTGGTAGGTGCTAATTTTTCCATACCAAAAAAAGATGACAATGAACATAGGAACACTTAAAAGATGCTTTTTTCTATATATATAAGAAAAAATTACTTCTAAAACATGAATTCTCCACGAAGACAAAATGCAATTGTGTGTTACTAAACCGCCATCTACTGGGCTTGTACACCCCATACACACCGCTGCCTTTTATAGACTTGCCTTTTTCAAGGGATTTGTGATTTTTTTTCCCCCAGCTGTTTCTTGACATTCTTTCTTTTCCTTGTTCTGGCAATGTGTGCTCCTACAGACCAGGAAAAAAAAATTTTTTTCGACTAATTACAGTCTTATAAAAGCCTTTCACATCATTTAAGACTTAGATTGATTATTCACAGTGTCATGAAGATATGTCAGTTTGAGACAAGAAGAGGTTTAAAGAGGTTTACACTTTGCAGAGTACCACCTGTCTCCAAAGGGCATGTTCATTAAAAAGCTCCAGGTGCAGGTTGTGGAAGCAAAACAGCATAATGAAGTCCTTCATTCCTTGTACACCTATTGATTACTAATATCCTCTTTCACTTCTAGCAGATTGTACACCAGTGTTCGCCACAAGAAACTTGGACTGCCAGACTACTCCTCTAACTTTCTCTGAATAGACTAAATCTCCATTTATTTGTAACCAAAACCACCAGAATTAGCAAAAACTACATATTTCTGGCACAATCTGCTTTTAGAATAATGGTCAACAAACCAACTGAATGATGTTTATTCAATAAACAATGTTGAATATGTGTCACTGATCAAATTCTACCTAATCTTCTTTGTTCTATACTCACGCACAGATATATTTGATACTTATAATAACCTGGAGGCATTGTAAAGTTCTGAGCTGTCTCCTGAATAATAAAAATGCGAAAGAAAAATTGGCATTTATTAAATACCGACTATTTACTAGACATTTTCAAGGGCACTATCACATTTTACCTACATTTCGGTCTGGACTGATAGATATTATATTCATTTACACAACTAAATGTGATTGAGACTCGGAGCAATATTAACGGCTAATATGTATTGACTGCTTACTATTTTCCTGCCTCTGTCTTTATTGCCTTAGAGAGATTGCTTCAATTAATCCTCAGAACCACATTTGGCAATAGATACTGTCATTATCCTTATCTTATTAGAAGTGATTCTAAGAAATTACATAATTTGCCTGAAATCACACAAACAATATATAGTATAGCCTGGATTTGAACTCATAAAGATTGGTTTCAATGAGTTTCGTATCCCAAAATTATTCTGTTGTGTAGGTGCATGTGTGTGTGTACTTAAGTGTTAAATTATTTTGCTTTTGAAAACTGATTATTGTATAATAAAGTATTAGGCATTCGATATACATTTATTTATCTATTTATCTTGATTTTTCTGAGACAAGGTTTCTCTATGTAGACTGGCCTTGAACCCACTATGCAGCCCAAGCTGGCCTCTAACTCATGAGGATCCTCCTGCCTCAGCCTCCAAGTGCTAAGATTACAGGCATGTGCCACCACGCCTGACTACATTAGCTCATTTAAATTCACACAAAAGCTGAGTGCAATGTCACGGGCCTATACTTCCAGATTCTTGGAAGACTGAGGCAGGAGGATTACAAATTTGAGGCTAGCTCATACAACTGAGTGAGGCCCCATCTCAAAATCAATAATAATAATAGTAATAATAATAGTAGGGCTGGGAATGGAGTTCAGTAGTAGACTAGACCTCAGTTCAATCCCCTGGTACCAAAAAACAAAACAAAACATAAGTTTCACACAGAGATGTAAAACTGTTTCCATTTTATTTTGATAAAAGTGAGGCTTTGTAAATAACAAAAGTAATAATGACAGCAAACGTGTGTATACCACTTACCACATTAGAGATACTCTTCTGTACAAATGGTACTTACTGAATATGTGATACATTACTATTCTATTTTACAGATGAGGAAAATGAAAAGTTGCAACTTGACCAATGTTGCAAGGCTACAAGGACACAGAACAGAAATTCCTGCGCCAAAGGCCCAAGATTTTAACCACTACTTTAAACTATGGAACATTTTGTTTAAAGTAGGCGTTCCTGTTTATTGAAGTAAATGTTTGCAACATGCCTTAACTGTAATAGAATTCATCACATGAAACATTTTGTTGCATACCAACTAAGATAGTCACAGGCATTTAGTAGCGAGTAGGACGAAATTGAGTCTGCACAATTTCACATTGGTCAGATTTGTGTAGTTTCAGAGATGGCAAAAATAAAATTCTTTTCTTTACTAACATTGAGCACCATATTCCAAGTGCTGGGGTTATGGGAATAAGATTCATTTCCTGTCTGCAAGAAATTGAAGATATGTAAATAAGTAATTAAAAAATAAAGGGATAATTGCCAAAATATAGTTTTGTGTCCTAAATCAAAGCCAGATTTACAAAATACTATATGTTACCTAGTCACATAGCCCTGAAAGAGTTCACACACAAGGAAACCTACCAAAAGAACAAAACCATACAACATTTCTTTACAAGGATATAAAGTACCTAAAACTATTGACATAGTTGTAATCCTTTTACATGAACCAGCACTGGATGTTCAAAATACTAGTTTTCTGATATGTATATTTCCTGCTTCAAAAAAAAAAAACCCTTCATAATAGGTATGTTCTTGTATCCCAGAAATATTTAGTCTCTGAGAACTATTCCTTCCTAGCAGGCCTGTTTGCTTTTATGTTCCCAGACCTTTCCAGTGTAGCCTGTGCAAAATTCTACCTATTGTCAGACTTTTTGGTGACAAATGACAGGTATCCAGTGCAAACTAGCTCAAGCAAACAGAGTGTGTTGACCTAGCTCATGTGACTAGACAGCCTAATGACTAAGCATGCTTTAGACGAAGCTAAATCCAGAGATTCAAATGCTATATTCAAAGATCACTTTCTCCTGTCCTCCCCTCCTCCTTTTTGTCTCCATAATTCTCTCCATCTGTGAGCTTTTATTGTTTCTGTTTGACTTCTTTCTATAGGTAAGCTTTCTATATATAATGGGGTTTAAATTCACATATACCAGCTTAGCAACTCCAACAAAGAGAGAACTTCTCTCTCCCACTGTTCCTAAATGAATCCAAAGGAAAACAGTATTTTCTGGTTCAACCCAATCACTATAACCAGGTGAGTTCATACAAGGATTGGCTCTTCAAATCAAACCTAAAAAAGTCAAAGGCAATATTAATTTTTCCAATCATCTCAAAAACACGAGCAATCAAAAGACAAAGACAGAACTAAAAAAGGCTTGAGGCATTGTATTGGTCAGTTTTCTGTTGCTGTAATAAAATACATAACATAAAACTTAAAGGAGGAAATGTTTGTTTTGGCTCATAGTTTCAGAGATTTGAGTCCATGGTCAGCTGACTCTGAGGCAGAAATATCATGGCAGAAGGGTATGGCAGAGAAAAGCTGCTCGACTCACAGCATCTGGGAAGCAGAACAGGGAAAGATCACCAGAGAAGGAGCCAGGGACCAGCCGTATTCCCAAGGTCACACCACCATGACCCACCCAGTCACATCCTGAAGTGTAGGTATCTCTCAAACTGATCAAACTGACCAGCTTAATCACCATAATTCACACCGCCCCCCA
>RJWT010041137.1:0-12379 GCA_004365215.1 Cuniculus paca
TGATAATACAGTTATCTGAGCTACTTACACTTTTATGTTCTGAAAGATGAGAGTAAACATAAACTCAAAAGCATTTTTAAATTCACCAAGCAAAACGAATTTTACACTTTTAGGAAAATAGTTTTAGATATGCTTGTGGGAAGACATTAGAAAATGCATGTCTACACAAAAAGAAAAACTCTAAGAAAATGCTAGCCAGATACATTTAGATATAGAAAGATTATAGAAAATAACAAAAGTAGTATTTATGCTCAACTGTTTAAAAACAAATACAAGTTTACTGTATTAAATAGTACTCTAAAGCATACTTCACATTTGTAACAATTTCATATTGTAAGTTAGATGAGCTCAGAATTATCATTTCCATTTTTTACACAAAGACACAAGGTTTAAAGTCCTGCCCAAGCTAAATGGCAGAGTCATGGAGTTAAAGTAAGTTTTGGTGGTCTTTTTTTTTTTGGAGACTGGGTCTCACTGTGTAGCTCAGGCTAGCTTTGAACTCACCAACCCTGGCCTTGAACTTGCAGTGATCCTCCTGCCTCAGCCTCCCAAGTGCTGAGATTTACAGGGGTGTGATACCACGCCTGGCTTGAAATAAATTTTAAAAACTGTTGCAATTAACTATCTGTGTAACCAAACACTCTCAATGCTATTCAAAAACCAGTAGCAAATGAAACAGTCTAACTAGCCAGGCATGGTGAGGAATGTCAGTAATTCCAGCACTCCGGAGACTAAGGAATGAGGATTGTCTTAGTGAGTTCAAGGTCAGCCGGAATTGAGTAGCAAGACAAAAAAAAAAAGAAAGAAATCACGAGGGCCAAGAAGTTTATACGATATTACTACTTTTAGACACTAGTATCCAGATCTGCACAAAATGATTACCAGCAACTCAAACTCAAACCTGGAGTTACATGTTTGGCAAGTTCCTTAAAGTTCCAAATTACTTGGGATAATAAATTCTAACTCCTACCCTAGGGTTTTTGTGAGGATAAAGTCAGAAGTATATGCAAAGTACTAAGCACATAAATAGTATGCTGCTATTACTCAATAACTGATAGCTAGTCTCATTAGTTGCTTTGGAATAACCTCAAGGTGTCAGAATTCAAAATTAGCAGTAATACGAGATGTTAAGTCTATGAAGTTCAAATCAGCTACCTTTCCCTAATATCTCACAGAGTTACTACAGTGCTTTTCAAACTAAGATATATAGTGGTTAACTAAGATATAAAAAGCCACAAGAGAATTGTTAACATGATTACCAGGATTATCAATTTGTCACAGATATCAAGAGGGATAAAGGAAGCTAAACAATTTAGCTGCTAATAACAGCTACACATCATTTTTACATTAAATCAAACGTGAATATAATGTAGACTAGATTACAAACACTAAATTTAAAAAAAAAAAGACTGCTTAGAGTCTAAGAACACTTGTGCCTATACCCTCAAACACATTGAATTTTAAGATTATTAAGCATAAACTAGATCTTCTACGATATGGAAGATTCTACTTTCCTTTTCTTTCTTATTTTATTTATTTTTTGAGACAGGCTCTCACTATACAGTCTATGTTGGTCTAGAACTCATTAAGTACCCAGGCAGCTCTCAAACTTTTGAGAGGTATGCTGCCCTGCCTGGCCACAAAACTCTACTTTCTAAATGCTACTACAAAGCCAGGCGTGGTGGCACACGCCTGGTCTGTAATCCCAGCACTCGGGAGAGGCTGAGGCAAGGGGATCATTGCAACTTCGAGACCAGCCTGGGCTACAAAGTGAGCCCAAGGCCAGCCTGAACTGCATAGCAAAAAAAGGACAAACAAATAAGTAAACACTTCTACATTGCCAATATAATTTTTAAAAATATTTTAACTTTCTTAGTCTTTTTTAAAAGAACAAACATAAATGTCAGTTTTGAATAATATATAACTGATATCACAGCCTGTATGCTTAATGAATGGTTTTTAATTATGTAACTAAAACCAAGTCATTAATGAATTCTACACAAACTCTAACTCACCTCTCTGACACTTAATTTCATGTTTTACAACAAAATTACCTGCATGTTGACTCTTTCAATCACACAAGAAAGGACGTGCAAAACGTGCATCTTTGTGTCACATTCTGTAACTTGCTGCAGTAACTGGAACAGTAGTGTGAACATGGTCTCCAAATACTGCAGGTAAAGGAAAAAAATTCAGACAAGAATACAAAAACTATATATGTACAGATGGACATATAAGAAATAGATCACAATACCAAAGCAATAAGAGACAGAAACCCAAACGCTTAGTAATATTTAAGCAACTTTACTCAATCATTCACAAAGTGACTGTTTAGAAGACTGTCTAAATTGTGTATATTTACACTTTATTCTGTCAACTAAGTTAACAGTGCCTTCTTACTAATCTTCGGGCATATGTATTAAAGCAACAGGAATACAAATTGAACTCACATGGGCAGCTATCTGAGGTGGCCCTTAACATATACTGCATGGAAGTGTAAATTTTTGTAGCTATATTCTTGTTATTCTAAAAATCAGAGAATATTTATTAGAAAATAAATAAATACCATGTCTGGCCTTGAACATGAATACTATGTTGTTACAAACTGACAAATCAGAGATAAATAAAACCAATACAGTATCTGTTCACTCAGATATCTGGTTCATTTTTTGTTATCCTTTTGTTTTTGTGTTTGTGAGTTCTGAGGTCTTTTTTTTTTTTAATTTGATTCATTTTTACACAAATTTCTAGAACCTATTTCTTTCAACCAAAAATATGTAGTTACTATTTTGTCATATAAAAAGTCACTACTCTAGAAGTGCCTCCACCTATGACAGCCAGAAGAATTACATACAAACATTTTAGTCCTCTTAAGAGTATTACCACACCAATTTTACTGACTGCCAGTTAAGTCGAATCAGTAACTTCATTGGCTTGACAGCTGCCTATGGAATCAGTAAACCACACTTTTAGGTATGGGTGATGGGGACCAAGACCTTGGGTACTATATGTATTACCTAGACTCATCCTCTCTGGCAGTGTTTCTGGCTCTACTTTCCAGCTCCCATGAAGTGAGCATCTTTGTTCCACATTCCCTTCCCCCATGATGGTCTAACCATGGACCAAAACCATGGACCAAATTCTCTGAAACCACAAGCCAATTAATCCTCTCCTCCTTTAAACTGTAAGTGTCAGTATTGTGTCCCAGCAATGGAAAAGCTGACCAACACAGTTCCGTATTTAACAAGCATTAACTATGTAAAAACACCCTGCCAGGTGCTGGGGCCAAAGATTGAATATGGCATGATAGTCTGATCTTCAAGTGCTTTATGATCTAGTGCAGAATTCAGACATATCTCCCCAAATAATACAGGGAAGTAATATAAACATTAAAAATAACAGGTAAAAATAAAGCAAAAATACTAGATATTTTATAATTGCAACAAAAGAAAAATTTGGAAGTCAACTTCAAAACAGATTAAACAAAATATGCAGAATAAAAATAACCTTTTACCAAAAATTGATAAATACAAGTTACATCCTCCAAAATAATCCAAGGTACTTGCAATTTTAACAAATTATGGATATACATATACAAAATTCAGTTATAAAATAACACAGAATTCAAAAGAAATTGTTATAAAGCCTAGAAATGAATATTCTTACCGGTAGAAATTGATCTGTTCTAAATTCAAAATCATCAACAGGTAAAAAAGTAGTTAAGGCATACTGAGAATATTATGGAGTTTATCAAGATAAAAATATATCTAAATCAAATAATAAAACAATCAAAAACTACATGTTATACTATCTGATAATTTCACAAAATGACATAAAAACATCAATAAATTTCTTTGCAGAGGAGCACTTTCGAGTATTCAAAAGGATATTTAACTTCAGAGTTGTAGCTGTTTCAATTCGAACCTAAAAAAAGTATACACCTTAAATTTTTAATCATGCTAGAACTACTAAACATTATTTATATCTAACAAAAAGTTTTATTCCAAATCACTTTGCTTACTTTTTGTTAATATTAAAGTCACAAATTATATTAACAAGCAGAAGTAAGACTATAACTCTTAACTTGCAACCAGAGATAAAAAGAAAAAAGTACAGTTTATTCCTACCTTGCTCAGTTTTATGTAACTTGCTTAAGGAAACTTTAAACCAGAAAAATGATTTATCATGAAGTGTGTGGTGATTGGGGGAGAGTAGAGTGTGGGTGATGCTGGAGGCAAAAGGAAAGATTGTGAAGCAAGAAAACAGGTTGGAGCTGGGCAAGCCGGAAGATGTACAAGTGAAGGGGACAAAGGGACACAGGAGGAAGAAGGTGGGCAGGAGAAAGAAAATAAAATCTCACCCCTAACCTCTAATTATAGCAAATCCTTTATATGCTCAAAAGATACATCTGAGATTTTCTAAATTCCAAAGTTCACAAATACAGAAAGGTTTATGCAACCTCCTGATCTCTCAAATTATATTTTCTTTATAGATCAGCATGGTACCTGGGTAGATTATATCATTACAATACAATCTCCTTATTCTCTCAAATTTTACATCTGATGTGATCAGCTAATTTGGCACAGGCTAACATACTCACAGATTTCCACGTAAAATAACATAAACTTGAGCCATAATTAAATTCTGTCCTCTACTCTGTAAATTAATATATCTAAAACTACCTCCAGGGTAACAGCCATTACTTTCTTATCTGCTACATTTTCCACATCTGTAACAGCAACTATTACTCCCTTTTCATATACTTTTCAGGGAAAAAAACTGATGATCATGAACACGGGTTTAAATTAATGCCACACCACCGGGCCTGGTGGCACACGCCTGAAATCCCAGCACTTGGGAGGCTGAGACAGGAGGATCGTTGTAAGTTCGAGACCAGCCTGGGCTACAAAGTGAGCTCAAGGCCAGTCTGAACAGCATAGCGAGACCCTATCTCAAAAAGACAAGGGCTAGGATTCAGCTCAGTGGCCTAAGCACCTGCCTGGCAAGCGCGAGGTCGTGAGTTCAATCCCTGTGCTGGAGGTGGAGGTGGGGGGATGTTTAAATGACTTAACAAATTTACTGCTAATTTTTGCAACTTTGATCTGGCTTTCTGTAAACTTGCCAATAACTGTCAGAGAGGTTGGTTCAAGTCCTAGCCTAATACCTCACCAGTTTCTGCACTCTGTCCTTAGAAACAGGCAGTCTACAGACTAAAGCAGTGAACAGAGTTCTGGAACTAGAAAGAAATGGTACTATCTCAGGAATATAAGACAACCAAGAAAATATAAATGTAGACATGAAAGAATAAAGTAATCTACAAAGGAACAATGACTTCATAACTACTTTAAAAAAGGTATCTTCATTTTTTGATTTTTTCCTATCTTTATCTTCTAATTCTTTTAATAAATATTTTTCTAATATTTGCTTTTATACAAAACATAAAAGATACTAATGTGAATAATATTTATTCTGTACTTTCCTATAAGTTGGTACTACCACTACTACTATTACTAGCTGGTACTATTTTTTTATAAAATCAAGATCACTCATTATATAATTTGATATATTTCTTCTGAAATACACTTACGAGTAAGTTTCCTAAAAGGATAAAAAGTATCTTTAATTTATCATGTCATTTTAAGAACGAACAATTTTAAACTGATTTGTATATACTATAGACACCAGACACATCAATAATATAAAGCAGAATGTAGGAAGCATACACCCTAAGGTTTCCTTGCTTCCTAATTTTAGGCTGGCCTAATATTCTGCTACCTGAGATTATTTTATATTTGGAAATTACATTTAATTAACATTATTGAGTCCAGCATTCTGGGACTTTCCAAAATACAAATTAACCCAGACCAGAGTTTAAAACCTATAGAAGTTTATTTGGCATACAAAGCATGATCAAACAGAAAAACAAAATCAAAGCTATAAAACAGAAAAACCCAGAGACCCACAGAAGCCATAATACTGGGAAGTTAGATTCTGCAGTAACTTTGCCAAGATCCTAGTTGTAAATCACACAGTGCAAGCACGGTTTGCTAAAGTCTTGCCTATGCCACTGGTTTCTTATTAAATTCCACTATGCAATGTCTCAATTTCAAATATTCACTATTTCTATGCTGACAGTCAACCTGCCCACAAAGATGGCCATCTGTTTGCTACTCAGACAATCACAGTGCACCCCGAACTATAGGCCTTTTAGTTATGTCAGCTTACATCTTATATAGTTTCACATAAAAGTGAAAGGTTATACCAATACTATATTTTTAATTGTTTAGTGTTATTTTACTGAAGGTTACACAGATAACCTAAGTAAACTTTTTTTTTTTTTTTTTTTTTTGCGGCACCAGGGATTGAACTCACACCCTTGCACCTGCCAGGCAGGCGCTTAGGCCGCTGAGCTAGATCCCCGGCCCTACTTTTATAAATTTTAAATAAATTTTTTAAAAGTTTACTTAGGTAGGGCCAGGGATTTAGCTCAGCGGCCTAAGTGCCTGCCTGGGGAGCACAAGGTTGTGAGTTCAATCTCCGGTGCCACCAAAAAAACAAACAAACAAACAAAAAAGTGGGCTTGCTGACAACCCATTTGGGCCCCCTAAAATCTATAAAAGTTAAAGGTATAACTGGCTTAGAAACCTTAAAACCTAAAGAAGCCCAATATTAACCAAGTATTATGGTTAAAGAATTGTCTGTAAGGTACGGGTGTAGCTCTTATGGTAAAGTGCTTGCCTAACAGGCACAAGACCCTGAGTTTGATTGCTGCAAATCATCACCATTATCATTTGTAATCCTGGAAAAGAAGGTTACATTCATATAAGATTTAGTAATTCTAGTCTGTAGAAATTACATGTTCTTAAATCTGAAACTTACAATAAACACACCCATGCCAAATGATGTTTTAAGGGCAGGGACAAAAAAAAAAAAAAAAAAAAAAAACAGGTATTTTGGCCTACTGTATAGAATCCAGTCAGCAGTTCTTAAATTATATATGAAGAAAAGTCATCATGCTTTAAGATTCAGTTAATCATAAGTGTGAAGAGGCTCTCAACAATAAGTATACACACTGCATCACATGCAAACAACATGACTACAATAAATATCACTTGGCCTTTTTTTAAACTACAACACTTTTCTGGTTTTCAAAGGCATGAAGATGTATTCCCTACAAAGTGAAGGTTTGGTAGACAGAATGGACTAATGGAATAGAACAATGTCCAGAAACACACCCATACATTTATATAAATCTGGTGTATGACAGAAGTAGCTGTATAAAAAAATTATGAAGTATTTCATAAATCATTGTTGCAGTTATTTTTAAAAAACAATAGAAATGAAACCTTACTTCATATCATGTTCAAGAAAACAGATTTCTTAAGCAACAATTCAATGAATCTGACTGTATTAAAATTAAAAATTTCTGCCTAACAAAAGACAAGAGAGACTGGAAAAATAAGGTGAGCCAACTTCTTCTGTACTGTTTCATTTCATAAATACAATTTTTGAAATATATACAAAAAAATTATGGAGGCCTATACTAACTGGAGAAGTCACTCCTTCCAGTCACTACACTCTCCTACTGTCATAGCTAGTCTCTTTATAACATGAACACAAGAAGAGACAACTGCAGTTGCTCATTATCAAATCTATCCCAGCTTCACGACAGCACTCAATAAAGTGAATGCAGATTTTAAAAGCCAGGATAATTAAGATTTATTGTGAGTGATACATTGTGTGTTTGTATATGCACATGTATTTACACATATTTGCCTATATGTACATATACACGCATATGCCTAGTTGTATGCGCTTGAATAATATGTGTGTATATATATTTATAAATGAATGGGGCGTCTTCCCACCCTTCATTAGCCAGCACATCTCATGGGTTGTTATTAAAGTAATACAATTTATGTATTTCAGATCTTAAATGTACCTTTAAAAAAAAGACTGGAGTATGCAACACTAACTTGGTGCCTTACTAAACACTGTCTTCTTAAAAATGTATCACAAAAATGAGAAATGTATCAACTAAAAATGAGAAAAGTATAGTCCAAGCCTTTGCTGAAAGGCAAAAAAATGCAGCAGGTTGAAAGTCAAAAGGGCACAAGGGTGTGAAACCCTAAGAAATAATTAGACAAGATCTTAGCACAAATCACAGGAGGAAAACCCATTGATCTTATCTAAGAATAATCTGAATGTCAGGAAAAGACAATTACTGGATTTTTTTTTTTAAAGACTATGTTGGACTCAAACTGAAGGCCAACACCAAGTGTGTATTAAGTCTCTAATACATTCATTCAGACATAAAGTACAAATAGTGAGAAAAAAAACTATTCTTTTGCGTTTTTTTCTTTTTTGGTGGTACTAAACTGGCCCTTTTCATTGAGCTACATCCCAGCCCTGTTTTAATTTCTATTTTGAAACAGTATCACTGTTTAAATTGCTCAAACTAGGCTTCAACTTTCAATCCCCAGCCCCCATGATTACTGGGATTACAGGCATGTGTCACCAATCCCAGTTTAATGTTACATACAATTTTCAAACTTTTTGAAATCGCAGACCTGAATAAACAACTGACCTACGTAATAGAATAAAAAAGCCTAGTTTTGAAGGAAAAAAATTCAACAAAGATGGTATTCTCAATTTTCAGTAACATAAAAATCAAGATTATATAAACATCATTAAAAAAAAAATCCAGAAACAGTAATTTCGGGGGGGGGGGTCCCTACATAAGCCAAAGAATGAAACAGATTATGATGCTATGTCAGTGACAAAGTTTGCCCTGAATAAGAAAATAGCAAGTACATTATCAAGTGATCTTAACTGTCTTCCTTTTCTCTTAGTAAAAAATTATAAATGATTTTAGGACAGAAGAGTTTTTCAATAACTAGTACTGGGAAAGACAAATAATAATAAAGAGACACTCTACTCTCAAAATAGTTCACCAAGGAATAACAACTACGGTAGTAAGCCACAGCACTGTAAAGAAAGACATAGTTTCTGAATTCAAAATTTAGTGAAGGTTAACTTTCTAAAAACAATTATTTTAAGACACATAAGCCACATACCACTAAATCTTGATCTTGAAGTAAGTTGCAGATTGCCTCATATAGCATGGGTCTTAAGTCAGATTTGAATTTCACAGAAATCCACTGACCAATAAGCCAAATCACCCTGCGTCGTAATGGCTTATACCTAGATAGGGAAAAATCATGAAATTAAAATAAATATTTTGAAAAGCCCACTCTACTTAGTATATGGCATCACTCAAATCTAAAATATAGCAATAAATGCAATCTGCACTTATGTAAAAATTCAAAAGCTATTTCTAATGAACCATAGTAAAAAATACTAACAATAAAGTCCTGCTCTAAGTAAATGAAATTCTTAGGCATATATACTATAATCCTGATTCTTTTGCATTACAGAACTGTAACACAGATACATACATAAAAACCAAATCCATTTCTGTTTTCCAAGTAACTAAAACAATGATAATGCCCTACACCCTAAAGATGAAGGTCCCAAAAAGTAGTAAAGCTATCATATTCGATATTCCTATTTTAGTTCTACTAATCCTATAAAGATGATTTTTACAATACTGTGAAAGATCCCTCGGCTAATACGATATAGTCACATAAATAATTTTAGCTCAACATTGATATTGAAGAGATGCCCAATTACAGAATATGATTCAGATTCATAAATAATGTCATATTTAAAAGGTTATCTAACATTTTCAGTAACATGTACATACATTTATGCCTGTTTTTTATTGGCTAAAGGAAATGAATGTTCCTAAGTTTTTTCTAAAGCAAGAAGAAAAATCACAAAGCTCAACATATTTGTGTACAAGAATAATTCCATACACAATCTTCTAGGTATAATATAAAATTTTAATGGCAAGATGATAAATATTTCTGGGTGTAAATGGAACAAGCTAATAAATACACTGTTACATTAGAAAACCACAATCTTAAAGATGATCAAGTACATAAAAATATTCATCAAAACTGGAAAAAAAACTATTGTAAATATGCCCTGCCCTCAAAAGTTTATGACATACCTAAAGGAATTAAAAAGCACAAATGGTACACTAGGATTTGAAGAAAGGAAGAATAGGCTAAAGGAGATAGAACTGGAACAGACCTTTAAATTAAAACAGGATTTGAGTAGAAAAGTGAAAAAATGCCAATCCAAGGACTAGAAACTGTTTAAGCAAAGTCTGGGAGGGAGAAATACCGAGACTTATTAAAAGTGACATGAAGGAACCCTCAATTTTAGGCCTGAGACCCTGGAGATTATTATATTTGTATCTTTTTTAAAAAAGAGAATGAAGCACAGAAAGGTCAAATTCTAAGGTCACAGTCACTTCCAAGCCCTCTTAAAATTAGAATTAGTTTGTTCCTCAAATTGTTCCTGTGACTATATGCTAAGCATTTTAATAGGCACCAGGTACTCAGAAGTGACTCCACAATTGTGTTTGTTCCTCAAATAATACTGCCTGAACCAGCAGGACCATTATTCTGAGTGTGAGAGAACTGCACAATCTGATTCAGAACTACTAAATCAGAAACCGAATTTTAACAAGATTATCTACCAGGTGATTCACAAATATTTTAAATGTTTAGATCATTTATCTAGAGAAATATAATGTACAATATGTAATTTAAAAAAATTTTAGTGTCTAAATAAAAATAAATAATAAATAAATTTTTAATACTCATTTATCTTAACATACTAAATATATCATTTCAAAGTCTCACTGATACATATTTTTCACAGCTTATGCTTTTAAATCTAAATTGACTGAAACTGAAAAGTCACTTCCTCCGTTGCACATTTCAAGTGCTCAATAATCACACCAGGGGAATAACATAATAGATAGTAAAGTTCACAGCCTCCAGGGTTTAGGGACAATTACACCTCACATTTGTGTCCGTGGTAAAGACTTCCTTTCCATCAAATGCTTACCAGTCCTCTGACAGCAGAAACAGTTTATTTTACTCATCACAAGACCCATAGGACATAGCAAATTCTAAGTACTGAAAAAATGATTGAATATCTACAGAGATATTTACTTAAGAGTCAAAACTTACTCTTTTATGAGGGACAAAGACATGCTATATTGCCCCAGCTAGTCTCAAACTCACTGTCCTCCTGCTTCAGTGTACAGAGCAGGTGAGGTCACAGATGTTTGCCACCAACCCAGGTCAAAATTACTTTTAAAGCAACTCCGGTGCTATAATTTTGTAAAGTTCTAAATGTTTATAAAATGATTTAAATATGAGTGGACTTCTACTCATATAACTCAGTCAATAAATATTACTAATCTACAACTATATACTAAGCATTCTAATACGTACCAGGTACTTAGAAGTGATTCAACAAAATTGTGCCTTTCACACCAAGGGAAAAAATCCTCTTGAAATATAAAATGATCTGTAATTTTAAACTATGAAATAATGTATAAAAACTATGAAAGACCTATTCCCTTCCATTCTGTTATACTCATTCAGTATTAAAACTAAAATAGGCAACTATTAAAATGTATATAAAACGTAAGAATCAGATAAAAATCCTATTAAATATCACACATATCTGTGCTATTAAGTTAAGCACTTCATTAAGAATCTAATGGGGGTTCACATGTTCTTGCCAAAATTCTCTATATCCTACTCTACATTCTCCCCAGAAACTTGCTATGGTATGCTTCGTGTGATCCCAAGACAGTCAACTTTCATGGACATTACTCTGGTTAAGACACTCCTGACTGTAGGCTTGCATCTGCCACCTGTCTTTCTTTTGTGCTGTTTCTTTCTAGAAGACACAGACCTCTATCTCTCCTTACCTTTGCATAAAATCTTCCTTGCTTCTTCTGCAAACTATCTTACATAAATATCAAAATACTTACTAGAAGTCACAGCTCATGTCGGAAGTAAGCTAACAAAAAGGTGAACTCTTTTGCATTTCAGTTATAAAATTCACAAATCTTACATTCTTTTCTAGACTAGATATTAACTGCTAAATCATGCTATGATTCTTTAAAAGCCATAAGCAAATTTAATGCTTTCATTAAGAAATTAATAAAGTTAAATGAGTATACAATAAACACAAAATTTTATACTTGCCTATTGTGAATGACTTGTAATTCTGGAAGAAGTTGGTTTTTAAACCACTGATCAAAATCAACACTATCAAACAGTTCATAAGCAGCTAATCCAACGGCATTATACACTGAGAAGGAAATTTAAGGAAAAAAAGATTTCAAATATTTTCCCTTATGTAAGAAACTAAATTTAAAGGCTGGGGATATAGCTCAGAGGTAGAGCTAGCATGCAAGAGGCTCTGAGTTCAATCCCCAGTATCA
>RJWT010041138.1:0-12373 GCA_004365215.1 Cuniculus paca
ATCAGAGTATGTGCATTTACAGGACCAGAGTTTGGAGAATCTACAATAGCCATCGGCGTGCTGGAGGGCTAGAGAATCCAGTAGCTGCTCAGCCCAAGGAGATGGAAGCCACAGAACCAGAGGGACCAAGGATACAGCACCAGCCCAAGGTTAAAGGCCTGAAAGCTCACTGTAGAGTTCCCAGTGTGAGTTTGTGCTGAATGACTGGAGAAACTGGAGACCAATGTCCTAAGCAAATGGCTTCCTTCTTTCCCTTTTTATTCCACCCAGACTATAAGCCCATAGGTTGGTGTCACCTATATCTGGGGTGAGTCTTCTCTCAATTTTCTGGCCTACATATCAATCATCCACAGACACACCCAGAACAGTGCTTTACTAATGTGCTAGGCATTTCTTAATCCATTCATACCTGAAAGTGTAATTAACAGTCACAGAGGATTTAGAATAGAAATAGGACCTAGAGGGAAGGAAGTTTTACATGTCAGGTATGAGCTTAATTTCCCCACTCTGCCCCTTAATGCATGACCTTGGACAAGCTAATCAATTCATTACACCTCTTTTTTAGATCTGTTAAATGGGTATAATTGCCTCATAGAGTAGTTGTAAAGATGGAATGTTAGAAAACCTAACATGGTGCTTAGTGTTCTATACAGTTCTAACCATAAATGGTAACTGTTATTACTATTTTCATTATATAGTGGTAGCAAGTTGTATTCAAACTGAAAATGTTGGTGTGGGAAATAATGAGGTGAGGGAAGCAGCATGTACCAGGAAGCTAGGGTGCAGAGAAAGTTGGGACTAGGAACCAGTTGATCCTAGGCACTAGTTTAGCACTTATTTAAAGCAATAAGGTGTCATCTGGATGTTTTCCCAAACTATATGTCCTTTTTTTTTTAAGTACTTACAGTAAGATTTATACCATGACATTATTTATAAAGATTTGACTATGGTTATGTTTTACATTTTTATATTTGTGATATTTCTAATTATTCACAATAAATCTTTTATTTTTCATGTAAATATTTCCAGAAATAGAACAACTTACATCAAACCAATTTTTAAAATTGGAAATCTTCAATAAATTATTCTTTTCTTTTAGTCTATGTTTGCAGTACATGCAATTTATAGTCATCTTGGGGAGAGGTGATATATACATGCTACAGCTTATTTTCTTTTTGCTTATTTTCCTTCTTTTCTTACTTTCCTTCCTGCAATAATGAGGTGTGTCTTTCAAGTATCTTAGGGTGTGTCTTGTCCCCAGTCCCCCGTGCCTCTCTCTCTGCTTCCTATCACGGGATGAGTAGCTTTTGTTCAGTCATTTGCTCTTTGCCATGATGTTTTGCATACCTTTCACTGTTTTTCATGACAAGTAAATAAAAACAACACCTTGCAAAAGAAAACTAAATAATTATAACAAGTCCATGTTCTGTGTTAGTTATTGTCTAAATGTGAAACATGTTTATTTGTAATCCTCGTAGCCCTACAAGTTAGGTATCATTACTGTCAACCCTAATTTATGAGTAGTAATTTGAAACAGAGAAACAAAGTAAACTGTCTAAGGTGACTTGGTTGCCAAGTGGAAGACTTGAGTATCAAGTGTAGACAGGCCAAGCCAGCTCCAGGATCTTAACCAGCACTCAGCACTCCTCTCACCAAGACTAAGCCGTCAAGTTTGTATTTCCCATTGTGTAAAACAGTGGCATCTTAGCTTTTTGTTGCTATAAGAAAATACCTGAAAAAGTCAATTTAAAAAGAAGAAACATTCATTTTAGTTCATAGTTTCAGAATTTTCTGTCCCTGATAATTTGGCCCCATCCCTTTGGGACTCTAGCAAGACAGCACGTCATGGCAGAGAGCAAATGGCTGAGGAAAGCTATTCACCTTGTGGTGGCCAGGAAGAGAGAAACAGAAGCTGAGGACAAAGTATCCGCTTCAAAGACGCAGCCCCAGTAACTTACCTCCTCTGACTAGGCCCCGTCTCCTAAAGGGTACTCCACCTAATTCTCACCAGCTGGCAATCAAGCCTTTATAATACGGCCTTTAAGGAACATCTCAGTTCCGAACCACAACAAAGGATCGAGCTTTTGGAAGTTGCTTTACTATTTGAAATAACACACTTCTTTGCAAAGTATTTGGGAAGGAAGCAGTAAATGACTTGATTCAAGAAATAGTTAATCTTTGTATATCCATGTACTTTTTTATTTAAAGCACTCTGGACTTATATTTTCTTATGTAAAACATAAAAGGAAAATAAAAAGAAAATCTCATGGTGAGAAAAAATATTATGACCATATAAAACAGCTTTTAAAAATATAGAGACTACAAGAATTTTCTTTCATTAAGATAAATTCTAAATGGCCACAGAAATATTAAAAAGTATCAAAGAATACATTTGAATTACTGAGAATTAATATTTAATTTGGTGCCCATATACAATCTCAGAGAAAGGCAATTTTAGAAAGCAAAATAAAGAGGTAAGATAGTTCGCATAGTGCTCAGTTGCTGTGAGCCATCTCTAGGGTCAGATTTACAAGAATTAATCAGTCAATTAATTCAATAATTTGACCACCAATGCCAACCTTTTTTAAATATAATCTCATAACCTTTGGTCCCATGGAAATGGGACTCATACAAATCTGTTCATCTACTGCACATTGACTACCTCAGGCAGAAAAAATAAAAAATGAAACTCCCTCAATGTTCCAGTGCAGAAGAGAGGGGCTGGAGGCTGGAAGAAAAGCCATTAACTGGATGCCCCTTCTCCCCTGATTTAATTGTACTGCAATGAATTGACTAACAGGACCGAAATGAGAAAGCCCATCCAATTATTAAGAATTGGGTGTATCCATTGTCCTTCATACACCATTGGCTTAATTCACTTTGGAGAGCAATGCAGATCCAAGCAGTTCAAATACTGAAGCACTCCTCCCTTGGAGAGAAATGGTTTTGTCATATTGTTGCAGTCATCTTGCAGGATGAGAAAGGATACACAGTACACAAAAAACTGAGATCCCAGTAGTAAAAAAGGAAGTCTAAGACAATCCAAAGAAATGGCAGAATTCTATTATATGGAACGCATAATTTCAGAAATAGAAATAACTACCACTTACTGAGTACCTACGTGCGTGAAGCACTTGCTAAGCACTAGGAGGGCTATATAACACATTGGGACAGATGTAGTATTAATAGTAAAACCTGGGGTCAGGTTATGTTATCTCTTCCTGTGGGGACTTTTTGATATTTACTTCCCTTGTTTGTAAAAAGCAATCAATGCCAACCTGACTGAGAAATATAAAAATCAAACAAGAAAAGGTACATATCTCAGAGATTTTTGTAAAGACCCCTGGTTTTCAGTAGATGCTTTTCCATCTAATTTCAGTGAAGTGTTAGCATGTAAGGAAATGTAGTCAGATTTTCATTCACCATCCTTAGTAGAAAACACTGGAGTTGTGTTAATTAGCTTGCCTATCAATGGGACTAAATACTTGACACTCACAATTTAAAGAAAGAGAAGTTTAATTTGGCTCATAATTTAGCAGGATTCAGTCTATGGTTGTCAGTTGCCAAGACAGAAGCAGTATGGCAGGGTAAAACTAATCACTTCATAGCAGCCAGGAAGCAAGAGCAAAGGGAGGAAGATATATCCTCCAAAGGCACACCCTTAGTGATACACCTATTCCAACCAGACCCCACCTTCTAATAAAACACTTCTGCGATTCAGTTGCCTTCCCCAAAAACCCACCTCTGAACACATGAGACTCTGGGGGGACATTCTAGACCAAAACCACAATACAAGTGCAAGCTTTGTTTCTTCTTGGTCCTTTTCTCCTGCAACCTAGAACACAAGGCTGCTGCCTTGTAAGGTTGTGGTCACACCTGGTCAAGAAAAAATAGAAAAAAGTTTGGGTCTCTGACTCTAGAAAGAAGAATATTCCTGAACCATCTGCCCAGACTCTTTCAGAAAGAAAAGTAAGCTTCTACTTTATTTGACTGATTCACTGTTACATTTTTATTTTATATACAACCTATCATTGTTGTTAAAATACTATCAAAGCATACATTTCACTGAAATTGTAGAGAATAAAAAAAGAAATAACAATCCAGCAAACCAGGCCCTTCTCAGATGTATCTTGATGGTTCATGTTTGTAAATATATAGCCTCTTGTGCTCTACATTGCTTTCACATGGTCTGAATTTCAGCTCAAATGCTAAGATTCTGTCATCCTAATACTGTACTCCCAAAGAATGTGAACGAAGAGGAAGCATCCAAACAGAGGGACTTAAGGCACACTAAAATGCCACCCCAGTCAATGAGCATCACCTCCCTCAGATCTACCAGAATTTGCCTTAAAAGGGCTCCAGAAATGGTTTTGCTATTTGGAAACAAAGAATATAAGCCAGACAAAAAAGTGGTTGAGTATTCAAAGAACTAAATCTGTCCACACTAAGCACAATCTGTGAAAATGAGAGATGGTAGCCATACAGTGCTGATGTCCATGAGTAACCCCTGCCAGATTCACCCGCTTATTCCTTCTCCTAAGTGTTAATGAAATCCAGTCCCTACCCTGCCTCACTCTCCAGAGGCTCCAAAGTCTGAATAGCTGGTCTTTTGCCTTTATCACTGTCACTGTCAGCCTGGGAGTCAGGCATACCATTCACCACTCAACAGTGTAACACTGAACAAATCACTCAATTTATTCAACTATAAAATTAGAGGGCTAGAACATCTCTTGCTAGCATCTCTTCCAAGGCAGTCATCCCATACAAACATGTCTCCAGTGACCCTGAGAACCCAGACAGCAATGCCAGTGGGAAGAATGATGCTCACTAGTAGCAGGTCCACCCCAACTGCCCCACTGCCTCAGGGACCCTGAGATCCTTCTCACTAGAAGTTGGCACCATATGGATTCTGCATCCTTGTGATTTTTACTTTCAAAAACAATCTGCCACCTCTACTCGCCACAGGTTGCCTACTTCACTTTCACAAGGGCTATTAGGCATAAGTGTACAACAGAAAAACTATATCCTGCCCCTCTCATTTTCCTTGCTTTAAGATTCCTCTTCTGTCCATCCCTCAGCACTGTGTCTAGGTTAGAGAAAGACAACACAGAGCTTTAACTGAAAGGCCCACCTGCTGAACTCCTACCTGACCTCAAGGCTCAATTCATCATCACCTCTCCTGGAAAACCTGGCCTTATCCTCCCATATGATCATACACTCTATCTTCCATTTTTGAGACACCCTAGACATGACTAATAAGCCAACACCTTGCAATGTGTCACATGTATATCTCCAACCACACTGAGAGTTCTATAAGGACAAGAGTCAAGGCTTAACCACTTTCTATTTCCCAAGCTTTTAGGAAAGCATCTGACATACAGCAGAAGCATAGAAAATCTTTGATGAATAATTAATTAATTAATGCTCTACTATATAGTTTTAAGCACCTGGGTTAACTTAAGGTAATTTAATAATAACTTAGGATAGACAGTTACATGGCCTGATATGCTGCTAACTTAATACTTTATACTATAATTTGGACCTCCTTCCTTTTGCTGAGTACTCACTGAGGATGGAGACAAACAGGTTAGCACTATCCAAAGCTCACTGACCTGGCTGGGGGTTCCCGGGTTCTGACTCAGGGTGCAAAAGTGTTATTCTGATAATTGAAAAGGGAAGAATCCCTCTTCAGAGAACATTTTCAACAATCTTTCAAACTGGTGACCAAAGCAGTGGAACAGGAAAGGAACAGAGGGGAAGGTACCACCAAAAGAACCCTAAAAGGGTTGAAGTAGAAGCTTCACTAATCCACTGTGATTTTTGTCTTACAGTCCCTAGTGAACTGATGGAGAGTTCCAGTCTCTCAAGTGGCCTGTAGACCTAGAAGACCACACACTCCTGGGGCCCAAAGAGTGGGGGTTTGACCAGTTTTCATGACAAAGCACAAGAAAACATAAAAAGAAAACAGTTTGGGAACAGATTTAGTTTTCGGCTTAGCTCCTTGACAAGGGGAAATGAAACTATCGTTGATATTCAGGAGAAGTTGGGGAATAAGAAGAAAATGGTGAATAGAGAAAGAATTGGACATTCCTCACTATTACTGAGAATTGGAGAGGAAAGGGTAATCAGAAAAAGGCTTCTGAGAGGAAGAAACACAAGCCAGATTGTCCCAGTGGTCCCAACAGAAGAGTCTCAATTAGAGGGATATTTGTACCTGGGCTCCCAGCATTAGCCAGAGGATATAAAGTTTCTTGACACCTTGGTTTCTCCAAAGTGATACAGTGTTTATTCAACAAATACATTTTACACTACTGTAGTTTGAACTATTGTTTTCTTTCAGTTTAAAAAAATCTCTCTGGCAAAACCATCAATCCAACGAATTTGCAACACCTCTCACAATTCAGTGTTTGCCTACTTTCTGGGGTCCACACAAGTAATTTTACTATAGTTTCCCTTCTTCCTGAACTTGTATGTCCCTATCTCTTACACTGCCTCCAACCTCTGCCATCTGGAGGCTTCTGGACACCGTTCAGGCCTTCAGTTCTTGAAATTTCTCCTCTCTATAGCCTCACATGATCTGCACAGGAATAGACAGTCGGTCTAAATGCTCTCTTCAGTACACCAGCCATTGCAGTATTTTCCTGAAGCTTCAGATATTTGTAGACATGTCTGTCTTCTTGCAAAGTAAAAATCATGTATCTTTGTAACCCCAGCACATGACACTAAGATATCTAAGACACAAATTGCTGATAATTTATTAATAATTAATCGATAAGTATCCAGTTATCTGACTAAAGGGATGTCTTCCATGGTCTCAGTGGACTTAAAGTTAAGCTACCCCAAAACATCCTGATCCAGGGTAACACACATATTTAATGAAATGCTAGCAAATCTCTTAAACAAATTTTTATTGATAAGACCAGGCTATAAAAGTTCAAGCATTGTTAACCACATACCTGCACTGTGATGCAACAATAGTCCAATGGAAATGGATACTATGTCCACACAAATATTTGTATGAATATTCCCAGCACTTTTATTCTTAGCAGTCAAAACCTGGAAACAACTCAAACATCTACCAACAGTTCAGTGAACAAACTGTACTATATTCACACAACAGATGATGAATATTATCCAGTGATAAAAGGGAAAAGACTAAGAAAATATGCAACAGTAGAGATGAATCGCAAAACAACATGTTGACTAAAAAAACCTAGTCAAAATATAAATAGCATATTATTTCATTTAAGGGATGTTGAAAAGAACCAAAAACATAATCTTAACTCCAGTTATTGTCTTTCGTTGGAGGATTTGACTAAACTTTTGAGGATAATAAAACTGTTTTACATCTCAACCTGAATAATAACAGCATGAATGCATATATTTTTCAGAAGTCATTGAACTTAAGATCTATGCATTTTAAAATATGTAAATTATTTCAAAGAAAAATTTGAGGATTACTGTTTCGTAAGAATCATCTACTTAAGAAGTAATTCTCAGAGCAATTTTATTGGAAGATGGAAAATCTCAGGTATGTTCTCTTTAAGACATCATCTCATAGGAGAGAATATATAGCATTACACCTAGCATACTGACAGCACAAAATATAAGCCCTTTGAAAAATGATAAACTGCCATTCTATTGAGGAATCAAAGAGCAAAAAGTGTCATTTGAAAGCTTTCATTAAAATTTCATTTTTCCTTGCCTGTCATAATAGATCTTAAACCAATTCTCTGATTATGAATCACCTATTATAATATTGCTTATTATTTTTAGCCTCTTTTTTCTGAGAGTGGAGAAAAATATTTTAACTCAAGGAGGCAATCAGGGAAATGTGATTGCAAATGATGTTGAACAAAGGCATTTTATGAAGTCAAAGTGATTGGTGTTTAGAGATTTGTAAACTAAGAGCTATGCAGCATGTATCTGGTTACTCAATAAGAAAATGCTTTCATTTTTCATAGTTTGCACAAAAACTTCCATTGCCATCAGTGGTCAATAAATTTATCCAAAATCCATCTTATGTCTACTTATAGAACAGAAGCCAATGTTTCTCAAGTTTTTTCTTACTAGCCCCTCCTCCGTGAATATTGCGGTCAGAAATTCCGTTTGTGCACATATACACTGATCTTCCACCCAGTAAATGGGCTTCAGAGTCATGTTCTAAACTCTTCCACTTCTTACCCTTGTGACCTTAAGCAATTCAACCTGTCTGCTCATAAATTGCTTATAAATTTCTCATTTATAAAAATAATATAATAATGAAATGTAAGTCAGGACTGTTTACAGGTTAAACATGATTATGTACTTACCATAGAATATACCTCCTACTAAATTTCATTAAGTGCTTGAAGAAAAGCAACCCTAAAGTGAAATTTTAGGGGTAAAAACTTACATACTATCAATTTATATAAGAGTCTTCTGATGCTTAGAAAGGGTAATTGACTTATTAAAATCACACATATCTGATGTCAGAGCTGGTACTATATTCCCTCGCCTCCAAACCAATGCTCTTCCAATATTCTTGCTTTTTTTCCTCTGTTTCCCAACTTTTACTATGTAGGGTACCCATGAATAAGCAGACACTATGATAAACACAGTTAAGAGACCCTACACTGACACTCCATCAACTTATTTCTCACTTATAAAATGAAAGAATTAGAACCACACAATTGCAAAGATTCTAACAAAAACATTCTATGATGCTGTCAACAAATATAAGCCCCACACTATGCTTATCTGCAAAGAGTGGAACAGAAATCACATTAGCACCTACAGTCTTCTGCTCTGACGATCACTTTGTAAAGACTTATGCTCAGTTCCTTGACATTTCCTTCCAGTGCTGTCACCCTCTATTGGAGCAATGTATAAAAAATGTCATGAATGCAGAAGGAAAGAAATAAGATCTAGGGAGGCATCTCTAACAGGAGACTAAACAGTGTGATCCTTGTGCTTGAGGTATCAGAGATCTAAGTGACAGATTATACTACAGTTGTACAAGAGCACACAGGAAAAATAAATGGTAGAAAATTTTTAACAAATAATTTCAATTTTTGTCTCCAAGATAATGTGTACCTCCCTTTTATGGGCTATTAGGAGCTGCCAATCCATGATAATAGGTTACGTTCATACCAGTTCTATAGAACTTCAAAGTACGACAAGCATATCCATGTCCTGGGTTAAAAGAAAGTGTTATGGTTGATACATTGGGCTGTCTTGAGAAGTTTAGAGGCTCAACCGAGAGACTCAGCAGGGATCCAGGATTCTTTGTAAATATCCTCGTCCTGTGCAAAGGAAGACAAGGACATTTTGTGAGTGTTAGACCCATCCTGAAGGGGGAGGTGGCCTGTGTACAATATAAGGGAGGAGAAGAGGCTTGTTTTCCCCTTTTGCTCTGGCTGCTGCCTTCAAGTGTTGCCCCAGTGCCATGCCACCCTGCCTCGGAGCCAGCTGATTATGGACTGAAATCTCCAGAAACTGTAAGCTAAATAAACCTTTCCTTGCTTCACTTTGGGTGTCAGATGTTTTGTCCCAGCAAGGAGAAAAAAGTAACCAAAACAGAAAAGTAGAGGTGAGCTCATGCAACGTGATGAGATAAAGAAAGAAATGCATCATTCTCTCCACTGGCTTTCAGATGACATGGAGCAGACTTAGGTCAACAGCAGAGCTCTTTAAGAAACATGGAAGAAGCCGGGCGTGGTGGCTCACGCCTGTAATCCCAGCACTTGTGAGGCTGAGACAGGCGGATCCTTGTGAGTTCGAGACCAGCCTGGGCTACAAAGTGAGCTCAAGGCCAGCCTGAACAGCATAGTGAGACCCTGTCTCAAAAACAGGGCTGGGGATCTAGCTCAGCGGTCTAAGCACCTGCCTGGCAAGCGCAAGGTTGTGAGTTCAATCCCCAATGCCGCAAAAAAAAAGAAAAGAAAAGAAACATGGAAGAGGCAGGCAGAAGTGACAGTATAAGAGAGATTAAAAAGAAGGAGGTGGTATCACATATGTGTTCTAGGCAAAACTGAAAGCAAAAGTGGGATCCTATTTTGTTCCTTAATTCTTTTTCCTATAATCCCCCATAGGGCCATCATGTCCAATAACAGAGTCTGAGGAGCTGATACAACAGTTGGAAACAGTTGGTTGACCAGTTATTCACACACGAAGTTCAAGTAAACAGTAAATAGTCCTACGCTTCATGAAGGAAAGGGACCAGGCAGGACTCCACTGCCAGTGATGAACAGAGGAAGGGACTGAAGATACTTTCCTTAGAGAAGATGGCAATTTGAGGCAGAGAAAAACATCAAATATGTGAAAGGCTAAGATAACATGAAGAAAAGATGTGACTTCTCCACGACTGAAGTGGATATAATTCTCAATGACCCTGGGAGAATAACTGGCTTAACTCTGTAGACTCTAGGTCCTGTTTAGCACCTTTTTTTTCATTAGAAGTATTTTTTAGTAAAGTTTCATTAAATAAGTCAAGATAGGTTTGGTAGACTTCCACTCTACACTTCCAACTTCTACCATAACACTTATTTAGCTTAGTGTAAGGCAGGCACATGGGCAGTTAACAGTGATCTAAATGTGGCACATGATTTAAAACTGAACCTGAAAGATGATTACCACGTTATTTCTCTTTCTCTGATGCTTTCCAGAGGCAATATGATCATCACATTACTTTCCAGAACATTTACAGTACTTGCTTTCACGACGAAAGATACTCAGATAAAAGTTCCTTCATATCTCAGGCGGCAAGACAAGGTCAACATTGCTCCCTCTGCTGGTGATTTGGTGAAGGGGTCAGTCAGACTTGCTAGTGAGACGTTTAAATTGGCAAAACTATCAATCCTCCAGTCAACCACAAACTGGAAATGTAGGAAATTATATTACATATCAGAATGGAGTCTGGATAGTTTTCCCATAGAATGTACCACAGAAAGTAGTCAAAAAGTGCTTACTAAAGTGATTTCGTGATTTGCAATGGTTTATTAGCAATGATTTTTTTCTTATTTTGTAATAACCCCATTGGGTGATCTCTTTAAAAGTGTTTATTAATAAAACACTAAGTATTGAATTTCTATTCCTCAAAAATATGTGTTAATATTTACCAGCCTCCATGAGGTTATAGTAATACACTGACCACATGAAAACCTGAAGACAATCTCTGAAGCATCAGCATCTCCTTCAGTTAATGATTTTAGGAAGTCTGTACCAACATATAAAGATTACTACCTCCAGCTGCATAAGATAGGCATTTTATTCTTAGAAGTACAACTTTTTATTTTATCAAATGACTTATTTCGAAGTATGAGATGAAATTGAACAATATTTAAATTTTAAAATTTATTGCAATAAAAGACACATTGCCATTAATCCCTCTAAAACTATTCCCCTCACTACAAACACACTTATCCAATAATTCTTAGCACTTTCTGAAACAGTTCTGGGAGTCCTCTTTCATGAGTATTTTTAGTTGCACTGTCACAGCTGCCTCCATGTCATGAATCTATTTAAAATATTTACTCTTCCTGGTCATTTTGAATTTCAGAAAGAGCCAGATATTTTGGAGTGCCAGATCAGTGAATAAAGTAGATGAAGACAGACTGTAATAGTTCTACAAGCCTACCTTTCCACTGGATAGCAATTGGCAGCTGCATTCACTGTAGTTTTATCATGCCTCATAAAGGTTCTCATGGAAGAGGACTTCTAAAACTGCTTCAGAAAGTAGCAAATACAGTGGGATGATTGTACTTGAAGAATGGGGGTGGTATTTTGAGGAGAATTAATGGCAATATATCTTTTACTGCAATTTTTTTATTTACACATTTGCAGTACATAATACAGTATACACAGCAGGATGAGCCAAAGTGAGGACAGAATTGCAGATATATAAGACACAATTTTGGCAATTTTGAAAAGCAAGATTTCTTTAAAATAACAAGGGACCATAAGAAATCAATCTACCAGCTGCTAGATGATGCAAAGAAGAAGAAATTGCAGGAAAAGAAAATTCACATTGCGACCCTGGCATCTGCCATATTGTCTGATCCAGAAAGTAATATTAGAACGCTAAGAGAGTTACATTCCTTGATGATGGAACAAGATCCTGATGTGGCTGTTAAAGTTCAAAAGTTGGTGATAAATTCTCTGATGGAGCTATTTAAGGACATTACTCCTTCATATAAAATCCGGCCCCTCACAGAAGCAGAAAAATCTACTAAGAACCGCAAAGAAACCCAAAAATTAAGAGAATTTGAAGAAGGGCTGGTTAGCCAATACAAATTTTATCTGGAAAATTTGGAGCAAATGGTGAAAGACTGAAAGCAAAGAAAGCTGAAGAAAAGTAATGTAGTTTCCTTAAAGGCCCACAAAGGACTGTCTG
>RJWT010041139.1:0-12373 GCA_004365215.1 Cuniculus paca
AGAGGCGGACCACAATGCAGAGAAAGAAGGAGTCTTGGGATCTGTCCCCAGCTCATGGAGAGGGGAGCCTGTAAGCAGCAAGATAAGCACTGGGCACTCCCAGGAGTAAAGGTTGTGGCAGACTGGGCCAGCAATGCAGGCGCCAGGTGGTTTTGAGTTGCAAGGAGAACTTGAGGTTTTATTCCAAGGGGAGTTCTTCTACACATCAGGCAAGAGTAGGACAGGGATCCCAACACAGGCTGTAGAGTGTTTAGTTGGGCGCCATTCTGGGAAGAAGTTAATTATTTGAATCTGAAGAGGTTCAGAACAGCTAGGGGATGACTTCAGTACAGTGTCCCAGTGTCACTCTCCTACAATGACTGGACAAGAGACAGCCAAGGAGACAGCCGGAGGCAGAGAGCTGACTAGAAAGAGATCAGTCAAGAGATTTGAGCACGGGATGGGAAGGACATGAGCCCAGGTCCTTGCTGGGAGGCCAGGGCCACCCAGAGTTGCACTGAGTGTGAAAGTGCCAGCACTGAGTACTTGAGATCTTGCTCCACTGCATACACCCAGCACAGATCTGGGGTCTGACTGCCTTCTCAATCTACTGGTATGAACAGGGTCACATCAGGGACACATCTCAACATGGACATTGCCACAGCATGGGATAAACAGAGGCGCTCCTGAAAAGAGTCCCTCTCAAACCCAGTCTGCAACACTAGGCAGAAAAAATCATTAATTCCTACAAACCAAAACTGTGGATGCAGGAAGAAAACCACTTACTCGAAAACAAAGAAATTGTTTTTTTTCTGGTTTTTGTGTCTTTTTTTCATGTTTTCTTTCATCTTCACTAGTTTATTGGTGTCTAGGGAATTTTCTTTGTCCTTCTTTGTTTTTTTTTCTCTAAACTTTTTTCCCCCTTTTCTACCTGTTTTCCTTTTAATTTTTTAATTTTTTCTTATTTATTCTCCATATTTTCTTCTTCCCTCCTTGTTTTATCTTCCATTTCTTGTTTAGTTTTTCTGTTTCCTTTATTCTATAAGTACCATTTTACTTAATGGGATCCTTTGTCTTAGTTCTCTCTTCCTTCTCATTTCCCATTGTTCGACTTTTAAAATTTTTCCTCTTGCAGTCTATTCCCAGGCCCTACACCTTTCATAGTATAATCATTAAGCTTCATTAATCTTTACATAGCTATCACTATGTCCTTACTGTTGAATTCCTTTCTATCATTAGTGAAGGTGCAGTTATTGGATTTAGTACATACATGCTGTATGCTAGTATCTAGCTTGTCTTAGTGTTCATGCTATACTTGTAATTGTGGGTTTCTTTTATATGGTCGAGGATGGTACATGATTGGTTCTTATAGTATGTCAATATCCAATTTGTCTTGGACAATATTACTGTTGCGGATTTGTTTGATATTGCCAGGATTGCATTAACTGTTGCTATTAATGAATTTTCTCTGTATGCCAATGCCCACATTACCTCTACAACATTAACAATACTGTACATACTACAGTCCATTCTCAGAAAATTGTGTGCTGGACTGATTTCACTGCATCTTCCCCTCCCAAATTAACAGAAGCAGTTGGATTTTGAAATAGAGCAAAGTATTATAGTTAGCTATGTCCAGAACGCATAACTGAAAAGCAGACTAACTGAAGATCTCTCCCTTGTAGCAAGTCTTTCTACTAGTGTAAGTGCTTGCAAACCTAGCCACAAAACAAAAGAAACATGAGAGGACAAGGCAGCAAACTGCTATCCAAAATTCCCAACTCCCCCAGAATCAATCCTGGGACATCAAATAAGAGGAAAGCACAAGCCACACACTTCAAAAGGCTGATAGAAGATTGAAAAACAGATCAATGATGTAACTAAGCAGATAATGGAAGTATTAAAACGATCGGGGCGCTTACAGAAGAGACTAATAATAAAAAGCTACCTGAGCAAAACAAAATGACACAAAATGTCAAAGATCAGTTTAGCAAATAGTTAAGAGTATATGAAAGGGTTCCAAACAGAAATCTATGCAATAAAAGAATTATACTGAAAGCATGAGCAGCATGAACAACCAATATGAGGGCAAAATGTCATAATTAGAAAGTAGGGATGCTCTCAAAGACCTAATGCTCAGAGACCTTAAAAACAACAAAACAGGAAAAATCAAAGCAACCGTTAGTAGGTGATGCAAAAATGACGAAGATCAGTTAGAGTACATGAAAAATCAGACAGCAGAAAGGGCATAACAAACCTGTTTATAAAAATAATAAGAGAAAACTTTCAAAATACAGAAAAAGAATTAAAACACACAGGTAAGTGACGCACACAGAACCCCAAAAATTCACAATCAAAAGAGAACCTTTCCATGTCACAAGATAGTCAAAATACCGGAAGTCCAACACAGGGACATAATCTGAAAAGCTTCAGAGAAAAAGCAATGCATCACTTACAAAGGTAAACAGCAGACTTCTCAACACAAACCTAAGAGGAGAAGTAAGCATTTCAAGTCCTAAAACGTAGTAACTTCCAACATATCCTACAAACCTTCTTTCAAACCTGATAAAGAAATGAGGTATTTCCATGACAAAGAGCTCATGGAACTCAAGTAACTCATGACCACCAAAATTACCACTCCAAAATTTCTCAAGATATCCCAGAAAAGTTCAATGAAACCAACAATGCTAAAAATTCTAAGAGAATGAATACACCAGGCAAGGTGAGCAGTTAAGCAGAAATTGAAAGGGAAGAAGTACTGCCAAAATTATTCCTGGAAGATATCATTAACTCAATCCCAAAACCAGACATGCATCCAACCAAAAAGGGGAACTACAGACCAATCTATTTCATAAATATAGATGTAAAAATTGTCAACAGAATACCAGCAAACAATGCAACAAGTAGTCAAAAAGATCATATACACCATGACCAAGTGGGCTTCATCCCAAGGATGCAGGGACAGTTCAAAACAGATCAATAAACGTAATACACCAAATGAACAGAATCAAGGACAAAAATCACACAGTCATCTCTAGACACAGAAAATTCAACCATCTGATAAAATCCAACATCCATTCATGGTAAAAAATCCTGAAGAAAATAGGTAGAGAAGAACTTTATCTCAATCTGATGAAAACCATTTATGATATACCAAGGGCCAACACCAAACTGAATGGGAAAAATCTGAAAGCTTTCCCTCTAACATCAGGAACAAGATAAATATCATTGTTTCTGTTCAACACAGAATGCACAACATCAACAAGAACAGTAAGTCAAGAAAAAGCAGTAACAGTGATATGTATAGAAAAAGAAGGCAAATTATCATTATTTGCAGGTGACATGATCCTTTACAAAGAAGATCCTAAAAACCTACCAAAAGACTAAGAATAACCAAATCCATTAATGATGCAGGATACAAAGTCAACACACAAAATCAGCACTCCTGTACACTAATAATAAATAAATGAATTTGGAAAAAAATACTATTCATATTAGGAAAAAAAAAACCCTCAGGAATTAACCTAACTAAGGAAGTGAAAGACCTCTCCACCAAAAACTACAGCACTCTGAAAAAGGAAATCAAGGAGGATATCAGGAAATGGAAAGATATTCCCTGTTCCTGGATAGCCAGAACCAATATATAGTCAAAAATGGCCGTACTTCCAAAATTGCTGTACGGAGTTAATGCAATCCCAATCAAAATTCTAACAACATTCTTCACAGAACTGGACAAAACAATCTTAAAATTCATTTGGAACCAGAAGAGCCCCAGAATAACAAAAGCAATATTAGGTAATGAGAAAAGTGGAAGGCACCACAACCCCAGACTTGAAGTTATCATATAAAGCTACTGTGATAAAAACAGCATAGTACTGGCACAAAAACAGACAGGAAGCTCAAAAGAACAGAGCAGAGTACAGAGTCACAACCCCAAGCACAGTCAACAATTTGATCTTTGACAAAAAGATTACAAACATACACTGGAGGAAAGATAGCCTCTTCAAATAAATGGTGCTGGGGAAACTGGCTATCCATACGCAGAAGACTGACTCTAGACTTATCTCTCACCACTATCAAACTAAAACCAAAACATATCAAAGAACTAAATGTAATAACAGAAACAACCTGCTAGAAGACAAAATATTTAAAACTCTTGAAGGCATATGTAAAGATGTTCTGAACAGAACCCCAGTTGCACAAGACAGTTCAGGAAGAGGATTAATATCTAGAATATATAAAGAATCCAAAGAAATTAGACACCCTTAAAATATAAGATCCAATCAAAAATGGGCAAGTGAAATAAACAGACACTTCTCAGAAGAATACAGTCAATAAATACATGAAGAAATCCTCAACATTGTTGGTCATTAGAGAAATGCAAATTAAAACAACGAGATTCCATTTATCCTAGAAATAACAGTCATCAAAAAATTAGTAATAACAAGTGCTGGTGAGGCTGTGGGGAAAAAGATACTCTTCTACATTATGTTGTTGATGGGAATGTAAACTAGTACAACCACTATGGAAACTGAGAAATTCCACTATTCTTCTAGGTATCTTCCCCAAAAAGTTAAAGACATCACATTACAGTGATACCTATGTTTATAGCAGCACAATTCGTAATAGTTAAGTCTTGGAAGCAGTTGTATGCCCAAGAACAGATGAATGGTTAAGGAAAATGTGGTATTTACATACAGAGGAGTGTTACTATAAAGAAAGATAAACTTGAGACAGTAATGTTAAGTGAAATAAACTGGATAAACAAGCTTAAATACTGCATGGTTTCTCTTATATGAGCAACTAGTACAAAGAAAAAGCAGAATAATAAAAAAATACAAAGTACAGAGATAGATCTTCCCAAAGGGGTAAGGGATCAAGACATGGATGGAGGCAGGAAGGAGCGAAAAGGGGATGAAAAACGGAATTAAGATGAGTTATGTACATGTATGTATCCCACGTAAAGAATATGAACATTGCATACTTCAAACATACAAAAGTAAAATGGAAAGGGATCAAGAGATGGACTGGAGGGGCAGGGGAAGGAGGGGAAAGGGAATGAAAAAAGGAATTAAGACATATAATGTACATCTCCCCACAAAAATAAACTATTATATAGTACAAACATGTACTAATGAAGAAAATGATCTGAAAGAAATTTTAAAGAATAAAAATTATTTAGCTGGACAAAAAAAGAGTAGTTTTACAGAAGCATTCTTCGTAGCAGGCTATCTATGGACACAAAGTAGTGCTTTATTTTCATTAAATGACCATATTATCATTTATAAGCAATTGTTAAACCAACTGCTGCCTTGGGTGGTCTCTTCAATATTTTTTTTTTTGCAGCACTGGGGGATCGAACTCATGACCTCACACTTGCCAGGCAGGCACTGAGGCCACTGAGCTAGATCCCTGGTCCTTGTCTTTTTGAGACAAGATCTCACTATGCCATTCAGGCTGGTCTTAAGCTCACTTTGTAGCCCAGGCTGGTCTCGAACTCACAACGATCCTCCTGTCTCAGCCTCCCGAGTGTTGGAAATACAGGTGTGAGCCACCATGTCCTGCTCTTCAATATTTTGATTTCTATTTTTGTTTATTTTATGCTGCTGCAACCCTACTGTAAAGACAAAGAATGCAAAAACACATAAAGATAGATAAAGAATCTGTACCACCTCATGGTAGGAAGAGTAGAGTTGGAGAAATAAAAGTATTAAAAATGAACAAGAAAGCATATGCTAAGTGCCAAATGTGAGATACAGGCAGAGTTCCTAAGAAATTCAGATAGGTGTTAACTCTGACAGTAAAGGAAAGAAATGTAAACTGCAGAGAAAATGCATGAGGGTTTTAAGAAATTTTTCATGACTAATTTAGTTAGAAAAACAAATTATTTAGGAAAGCAACAAGAGATAAGGACAAAGAATTATGAGCCAGAATATAAAAAAAACTTACAGATATTTTAAGTCCAAGTCAAGACAACTTAATGATGTTTTATTGAAAGCAGGCAGTCACTAAAAGAAAGTCTACTTCTCTGTGAGGTTAATGCAGCAGCAGAAATGGGAGGGGAAAAAAGCGTATGGAAAATAGGTTAGGAGAAAATGGAAAGAACACTGAATGTCAAAAAAATAAAAAAGAGTTCTCCAAGTCATGGGCCAAGTTTTATCCCCAAACCTAACAGACAGATGTATTAACAAACACAGAGCACATATCTGTGGGTAGGGAGGGTGTTCACTTTTTATTATGCTATGTACTGAATACTCTGGCATGCCTGTCCACATTGAATGCTTTCAATTGAAGAGATACATTAAAAAAAATATTAAAATACCAGAACACTGCATTTAAAATCATCCACTGAACAAGCTAATTAAAGGTTATGGAAAGAGAAAGGGAGTTAGATGCTATTACCAATGGATTTGGGAAAATGCAACTTAAAACAGATGAGGAAATGGATATACTAATTAAGTCACCTGTAAAATATGACAAACAGGATTATCACAAAGGTTCTGACTCCTAAACCTGTCTAAAAAAGCACAACTTCAAAAAACAAAACAAAACAAAACAAAACAAAACAGCACAACTTTCACCCTGCTATGAACATTGGGATAAAAAGACACCCCTAAAAGTAGAACTGAGAACTCTAGGGTAAAATGGTAAAGTGTCACCTTATCCTGAGTAGAACTATTAAGTCTTAAGATGGTTTAATTAAGAAGTTGATGGGCCGGGGATTTAGCCCAGCAGGTCCAGCGCTTGCCTGGTAAGTGTGAGGTTGTGAGTCCTATCTCTGGTACAAAAAATAAAAAGTTGAGAACATATCTGAACACTATTTTACACTATAATCTTTGGTGTAATAATCCTTTATAAGAAAGGATTAAGTGTCTGTATGCTGCTATCCTGGTTCCTATGTCAGTGAGCAAGATGTCAACTAGAGATGGAGAGAGAACCAGTGAGATACTGGACTCAAGGAGTAAGGCTATAGTCCCCAAAATGAGTTATGTGAGAATCAGACATTATGTTCCACCTCAGGAGAACTGAACCTGAGTATTAAAAAAAAAAAAAAAAAAGTAAGCCAGGCATGGCTGCCCACACCTGTAATCCCAGAATTCTGGGAGGCTTGCAGGATGATGGCAAGTTATAGCCCAGCCTGGGCAACTTAGCAATTTAGGGTGACTATCTCGAAGTAAAATAAAAAGCTGAACTGGAGATGTAGCTCAGTGTGTAGGCCCTGGTTCAATCCTCAGTACTAAAGGGAAAAAAGTTTTAAAAAAAAGGTGGCCCGAGTGGCCATCGGTCAGCACAGTACAGTTGGCTGGAGTGCTCCCCAAGGAGGCACTGTTTTCAGGCGTGCCACCCTCTGCCGCCTTGGCTACTGCCGGGATGCACCTCCGCAAACCACGTTGCCCACACCCACAGTGGTGAAGAGTGAGAGGTCTTTGAATGAGAGCCTGGCTCAGTGGAAGCTTTTCCGGTACAATCTGACCACCCAAGAGTTCCAGGGGCGAACCGCCAAGAGTTGGGGTTTGATCTTACTCTTCTACCTAGGGTTTTAAGGGTTCCTGGCTACACTCTTCTCATTCACAATGCGGGCTATGCTTCAGACTCTGATGAGGTTCCAAAATATTGTGATCAGATTCCTAATCCAGGACTCATGGTTTTCCCAAAACCAGTGACTACGCTGGAATATACATTTAGTGTGCTTGATCCAAGTTCCTATGAAGGGTACATTAAAGACCTTACGCAGTTCCTAAAATCATATTCTTTAGACGAACAGAAGAATCTCAACAATTGTACTGATGGAGTGCTTTTTGAACACATGGGTCCAGTTTATGCAGCATGTCAGTTTCCTGACTTTTTACTTCAAGCGTGCAGTGGTACAAATGATCCTGACTTTGGCTATTCCCAAGCACAACCTTGTACTCCTGTGACAATGAACAGAATCACTGGATTAAAGCCTGAAGGATCACCAAGGATAGACTGTAATTTCAAAGGATGAAAACACAGCAACTGTATCAACTTATCCTAATGATGGAGCCACAGACATGAAGCATTTTCCATATTATGGAAAGAAACTGCATGGGGGCTGCCTACAGCCACTAGTTGTTGTCCAGGCCTCCTGTGGATCTAATAGTACCAAGAAAGAAGTAATGGTAGAGTGCAAAATTGAGGGATCAAAGAACCTAAGAAATGAGGATGATTATGACAAGTTTTTGGGAAGAGTTGCATTCAAAATCACAGCACGCATGCAGTCTTGAGTAGGAGGTCTCCACAGATTAAACGTTGTGTTGTTTGTCTTCAGTGTGTGTCCGCTGGACCTGCCATTCTAGAATTCTGAGACCGCCTATGGAAAGGTGGCGCTGCCTGGCCTGGGTAATGGTACAACGAGATTCCAGATCGGTGTTCTGTGTTCTCTGAAATAACTGCCTGCTGCCTCTGCTGCCGTTTGAACCAGTGTCCAATCATCAGACAAGGACCAGTGAACACCTGATTCCCAGCGTGTGGGGTGGGGGTCTTGTCCTCTTTTTTAATGTGGTTTAATTGCCAAGTGTCTAAAGCTTGATGTGCTGTGCAATGTAAGTATTTCACGGATTTAACACTAACTAACTTATCTTTTGATGCCAACAATGTTTTAGGGATTAATGGTACCTGGCCAACACTAAGTGACTGTATGGCTGCAAGAAATGTGTGTGGAGAAGTTCTGTATGTGAAGAAAAAATAAAAGTGGATCTGAAAGTGCAAAAAGAAAAAAAAAAGTGAGAAAGACAGCAGTAATGACAGTGGGAATGGAAAATTGGCTACACACAGAGAATGTTATAAAATAAATATAATAAAGATAATAGGAGCCAGGTTTCTCCCTGTAAGAAAAGGAACTTATAAATTTAAAAAGGGCAAAAACTACTAGAAATCTATAGATTGAAACATAAAGAATAAATGCACTACCCAAATCTTGGTTTCTAAATACTCTTCTGAACTAAAATCTTTTCTTGGAGGGATGGTTGATTCTAGGGCTATGGCAGGGAAAGTATAGTACAAGGTAATCTTGGAATATTTGTTTGAGAAAAAAAGTAAGAAAATGTTCGATGCAAATGATAAAAAAAAAAAGCAGAAATCAGCTTTAAGGGCTTTCAATGACCAAAGCCAGGACAATTTGAGAATATATAACAGGTTGATAAGAAAGGGGCTATTTTTAGAGTCTCAAAATAATTTCCCACAAGATACTTACTAATTACTAAGAGGGAAAAAAAGAAACTTCCAGTGAAGCAGCTTGAAAGGACTTGCCATAATCAGTGAACAAAGTGCCTATCTTTAGTATTGGGACAAACAGAAATTATACTCTGACAGTAAGCAATGAGAAAAACCCTACTACTGTCTGAGGTACACAATCTGAATCTAATCATAAGAAACTCTAAGGCAAACCCAAATTAAGAAACAGTTAAAGCAAAACTAACTCATAAACTTTAAAAAGTACCAAAGTCATGAAAGCCAAAGAAAACTGATTGTCCTAGTATAAAGGAATCCAAAAAGATATTATAGTCAAATGTAACACAGAATTCTACATTTAATCTTTTTGTTACAAAAGAAATCACTACGGAAACTGGCTAACTTGAATGAGGTTTAAGCTTAGTTGTTAGTAACATAGTGTCCTAGTTACTTTTGTCACTGCTAATACCTAACACTCTACATCCAAAGTTAAAGGAGGAAAGATTTACTTAGCTCACAGTTTGTAGAGATTTCAGTCCATAATTAGCTGGCTCCCAGGCAGGACGGCACAGCAGACAGGCATTACAGAAGAGAAACCGTTCGTGGTGAGCAAAAAGTAGTAAAGCAACAAGCAAGGGTCGACCATAGCTCTTTCTATTCCTTACATGTTATCCACACTACTCAGAGTGGGTAACACTCACATCCTTAATCCTAGTGCCCTTGATCATACCATTGCACCATGAATCAATCCCAGCATCACTCTAGATCCATCTACCTCTGAAAAAGTCCCAGCTAAGACTGCATGAGGCTTGGGGGTGGGGTGGGGGAATACATCTAAAAACAAGCCACAACACATGGCAAGGCTGATTTCCTGATTTTGATGGCTGTATCAGTTATTTAGCAGAAAGCCCTTGTCCCTGTATTTGTCTGAAGTGACAAGATTGCATCTGCAACTAAATTTCAAATGGTTCAGGATAAAAAAAAAAAAAGTACTTGAACTGTACTTGAAACTTGGAGCTTGTTTTTTAAAGTTACCTACAAAATTGATTTATAGCATCTACAACTAGCATATAATCAAAGCAGTACTCCGCAAATGAAGAACATGTGTCTTTATCTCATATAAAGGACTATTCTGATCATAACCATACAATAAGATAACCACTATTCAGTTATCCAGTTGCACTGGACACTGGACACATTTCAAGTGCTTCTAGTTACACACTGCTGTCAGCTATTATACTGGGCAGGGGAGATACAGAGCATTTCCATCACTGCAAAATGTCCGCGTTAGCAATGGCCTAGAAGTCGGGAGACCAACTGATACAATGAATAAAGACCAAAGAGTTACACAGATCCAGGTATAGAGATTTAGTAAGTGCTCTGGTAACAAAGTTATTCAACCTCTCTGGAGCCTGTCTCATTTCTGCAAAATAGATCAATGTATCTAACACTGGAAGGTCACTAAAAAGATCAAATAGAATTTATGAAAAGCATTTAAAATAGTGACTAATACACAGTAAATACTTGATATACACTAGCTCTCTGCTCTAAAATGGATAAACCGATCTAAGTACTTTTGGAACTATAGTAGTTAAGCAATTACAAAGGCACCAAAAATGCCAACGAGTTCCATATTGTCATATTCAAAGAAAAACTTGTCAGTTCTTACCTTAATCAACTCTTCCTATGGTTTACATGCCCCATCTTCCTTTGGTTTCTATAACAACACACTCACCTGCTTCTCTGACCTGCACAATATTCTTTGAGACCTCACATTCTTCCAGTAAACTTTTTGTTTGAGGCCATTGTGGTTCTATTATAGGGTATCTTTTTTTACCAAGATACCGTTTCTCTTAGGCAATTTCATTCCTTCTTATAGTCTCAACTCCAAATTTCTATTTCCAGTCCATATTCCAACTCTGAATTTTAAATCCACGTATCTAACTGTCTATACAGAATTTCTGCTTGAAAGCTCCAAAAATACTTCAAATTCAGTATGTGAAAACCAAAAGAACTTGGTCCTCACTTAGTGTGACCATGAACCCAGTTGCATAAACCTGGAGTCATTTTTGAAATTTCTCCCTCCTGTACCTGTGACCCATCTAATTGAGACTTATTAACCTCAAATTTCATCCACTTAGCCCGTCTCCACAATTCCCAATCTAATTCAAGCTATCCTCAACCCTTTCATAATGTCAAAAGCTTTCTAATCTTTCAGATTCACCCTTGCAGGGCTGGGGATTTAGCTCAGTGGTATAAGCGCCTAACAGGCAAGTATGAGGTTGTGAGTTTTTGGTGACTCCCCCCAACAAAATGAAACAAAACAATCCATCCAGATCCACCCTTGCTTGATGCTTCCCCTCCTTTCAATATGTGTCACAGTATCCTAGTTCTACCTACTGAAATTACCAAAAATAAGTCTAATGTGGCTTCTAATTGACATTTTTAATAATAAGATATTTTACTACTCTACTCTTAGCTAAGCATCCTTAGTTCCTTCTATATTTTGACAAATTACAATTTCAAGGCCACAAAATGCCTTTGAAAGTACAGACCTTTTCCTAAATATGGTCCACACACACTGATGCAGGTTTATACAACACACTGAGACATCATCTGAAGTTTCAAACCACAATTACTAGTTTTAATGTTTATAGCTAAAAGCATATTAACCCATTAAATATTTATTAAGTACCTCATGTCAGGCATTGTTCAGATGTTTAGGGTTATAAGTGACAAAATGACAAACCCTGTTTTCACAAAAGTTGCATTAGCAAGAAGAAATAGAATAAACTTAGGTTAGTTAAATAGTATCATGTTGGAAAATGATAAAATGCTATGGAGAAAAATGGCATAAAAATGGGTAAGAAATTCTTTTTAAAAAGAGTAAGAAATGTGGGGAGAAGGCTGTTGTTTTATAGACCTCAGTAACACTGGAGAAAAAAAAGATGGAGCCAGAGAAAAGACTCAAAGCCAAAATATGGTCTACTGTGTAGACCTATTAGTGTAACTGGGCAGAGAAGCCATTTGAGAAGTGATAATTTTCTAATATCACTGGCAACTGAGTGTTAGCAAAGGTCATAGTGGTTTTTTAGGAAGTTATTTTGCAAGTGAATTTTCACATTTTATATTGAATTATGTGCCGCAATTTTAAAAAATGAAAGATAAGTCTTGGAAATATAGAGATACTGGGATATTTTAA
>RJWT010041140.1:0-12377 GCA_004365215.1 Cuniculus paca
AACTATGGGGTTTAATGTTTGCCCTGATGAATTTTGAACTTGTTTTGACCCATTCCTTTCCCTCCCTCTATTTTGAATGGGAATGTTTATCATGTGCCATTGTACATTGCAAGCATTTAACTTTCTTTTGATTTGTACAGAGAGCTCGCAGTTGAGAATTTACCTTACATCTCAGAGGAGACTTTGGATTTGGACTTTTCAGCAGTGCTGAAACTGTCAGGACTTGGCAACTCTTATAGATTGACTAAGTGTCTTTTGCATTAAGGGATGTGAATGAGTCTTTGGGGGCTAGAGGCAGAGTGTTATGGCTTGTATCTAGATGTCCTCCCAAACCCTCATGTGGTCATAGGTGAGGAGTTTTGATGGTGACTGGATTAGGGTTTGTGAATGTAGATTAACAGTCTGATCATGGCATTAAAGATGTGATTCTGGGATTAAGTGTGTGGCTAATGGAAGCCCCACCCTGGATGTGAGTGGCATCAATCAACATGGTTACCGCCTGGGTGAAATATAAAGGAAGAGAGGAAATACAGGCCAGCTGCTGCTTCTGCTGCTGCTGCTGCTATTGCTTACTGATGCTTTCCTACCTTCTGCCTTCCACTCTATGATACCTCTCTGCCATGCCTCTCTGCCATGTCTCACTGCCTTGGAACCAGCTGAGCATGTACTGAAACTCTACAAACTGTGAGCTAAATACACCTTTCCTCCTTTAACTTTGGGTGTTGAGTATTCTGTCCCAGCAACAAGTAAAGAAAGTAAGAGTTTTGATACCTTGAATGGAGGAGATTAAGAGTATTATCCATCAACAAATATTAAAACTTATAAATTCACAATAAATTGGTATGAATAGAAATAAAAATAAGTTGAAAGCATTTTAATCATCATGCATAGGACCAAGAGTTGGCAGTCCTTCTTCTAGTTATATACTCAAAGGAAATGAAATCACTATCTTGTGATGGTATCTGTGCTCTCATATTCTTGGCAGCACTGTTCACAATACCCAAGATGTGGCACCAATAATGGCCCATTAATTAATGAGTGGATTAAAATACACACACACACATACATGAATATTTTTATATTCTTTAAAAAGGAGAAAATCTTGCCATTTGTCATAACATAAGTGGACTTAGTGGATGTTACAGTAAATGAAATAATCCAATATAAAAACACAAATATTCCATGATCCACTAACACAAGGTATCTAAAATAGTTAGATTCATAGTTCTGGGGAGTTGGAAGTGAGGAATGAAGAGTTATAATCAGCAAGCACAAAGTTTCAGTTAAGTGAGATGAGTAAGCCTAAGAGATCTGTTGTTCAATATTGCATCTATATTCATCCATAATCTATATTTAAAATTTGCTAAGAGGGTAGATCTCATGTTACATGTTCTTACCACAGTGAGAAAAATAATCAGTGAAAACTTAGCACTTAGTTATATCTGAAGTCTTGTCAATGACAAGCTCCTCATGTCACAATCATTAGCTAACAGATCTGGGTCAAAAGGAGCAATGTCAATTCTAGAAGTAAAAGCACCTTTGTGTTACAAGATAAACTCCCTTGCACTGATTCATAGTGTTAAGCCATTGAAAAGGATAAGAAGCTTCATTTACGATAGTGAGAAGAAGGAGGTAGGAGAGATAGTAGTAGGCTGATGACTTTGAGTGCACAAGAGGACAAGAAATGCTCTGAGAAAATAATATTTTGTGTCTTTCTTTGAAACTAACTCAGCATCAACTGCTTCCATTTCTCTGCCTTACACAACAGGCCTGGTGGACAGGAACTGAATTTCTATAGTCATTGTTGATAGAACACATGTATGGAAACCAACCAATAACACAAGATTTCTAAGAGTCCCAACTGAGATAAAATAGTTTGCAGTGGGGTCATTGCAAGTGGTAATCCCTCTATGATTTTGTGCAACCAGTGTTGAGAATGATGACTCAAAGTATTTGCCCTACGAATGCAGGGAGCTGCGATTCAAAGTTCATGATCATTATTTAGTGTTTTAACCACATTTTTATTCTTGTCCTTAGGTCCTCACTAACAGACAAATGCCATCTTTGAAAATCATCTGTGTGCTCCCATAACAAGATGCCAGTGGCCATGTTGTGCTGTACTAGATGTACAGCACAAATCATGAGAAATTGTAGGTCTCCAAGAAATGTTTCTTCCAGGTACCATATTATTTCTAGGGTATTCAAATTAAAATTTAAAGATGGATATTGCAGCAGAACACATTCTTCAAGCTATCCCATTATTACTAGTTAATTCTTTATTTAAAATAATGCCTTCTCAAATTCCAATTGCAGGTTGGGTATCCATGTAAGCTAAATCCATTCTAGCAATTAATGACAATGAAGATGCAGGCAGATGTACTCTAATCTATGCCAACAGGAAGATAAATCCTTGAAAAGGAAATTTAAAATATGTCACATTCACATCTCTCATTACTTAGGAAAGTTTGAACTTTCCGGGAGGGCCAAAAACTTCTCAGTGGACTTTGAGTACATATTGATATCACCAATACATGAAAAACGCATGTCATAGGCATCATATGTCATGGGCAATACTCCAGTTTCTTTGCTTACATTAATACTGGGGTAATTTATGTATTATTATTTTGCTATTTTATTGACCCTGATTAAAACCAATTCTCATGATAGAATGTCCTGACTCTTCTATTATTTGTCTAGTTTGTCCCCAAATATGCTTTTGACAAGAAATATCTTTAAAAGAAACACTTTTGAATAAGATGTAAACACTGCTGTGCCCAGGTTGAGGGGAAAAGATGAGTGTTTTCTTTTGCAATTTGCAAATAAATTGCAGAGAAGTGGGGACAAGGTAAAGGAATTCATAAATACTTGTGGTATCTGATTCCTGCTGTTTAATATTAATTATCACCATATAAATTACTGAAGGGACAACAGCTGGACTTTTTCCAGCTATATTTTCAAGTCAAGTTCTTTTCTACAGGAAAGACTGAATAGAAGAAGTCACTGGGTTTGTTGTCACACACATGAGGGGAAAGTCAAACGGTCTGTATCACCCAGGTTTTGTGTGCCATTCATTACATGATCTGTGGAAGGCAATTTAGGAATGTTGCCCAAAACCTCAAAAGCAAGACTGCTCACAAATGAATGAGAAATCCCCAGCCCCAATAAAAATTACTTGAGTTACTTAGGTAAAAGGGTCAATGAGACCTAGTTCGAATTGAAACTTTTTTGAACTAATTCATCTGACATGCTGAATGGGATGGTAAACCTGTTTCTAATGAAAATTGAAAAATATATAGAATAAAGCAAATCAAAATTATTCAAAGGAAATGTTGATGGAAAAAGCCAAATTTACAATCAGGAAAACTTGAGCTCTTCCATTTCAGCCCTGAATATGAGCAAGTCACTCAGTCTTTACTGCTTCATTTTCTCATTGGAAGGCAAGAATTAAACCTTTCGCTCAATTAAAATTATTTGATTCCATCAAGCCTTAATGTCTTCCAGTGAAAAAAAGGAGTAATAATTACCTGTATCCTAAGATTACTTTAAGGATGAGTTGTGTTTGTAAAATGTTTGAAGAATACACAGCACAGGGTGACCATTCAATAAATGCTCTTTTGTATTATTACTAGAATTGTTATTGTTATTATTTAATACTTCAAATTTATATTGAATTGAGTCCTCCATTGCACTCCTAAATGTGGACTTCAAAATCAATGTCAAAACCCATAAGTTATTTTTTCTACTTTTTTTTAAAAGAAATATCTCTGTTGTGTAGGATAAAGCAAAGAACAGAGTGCTTTTTTTTTTTGTCTTACGCTTGGATCCACGTCTCCCATTTTGTATGTCAAGCTGAGCTCTTAGCCAAGTTCTCCTGAGAGGGAAGGCACAGAGTTGGAAGGAGAGCTGAGCTCTATTTACACACCAGAATCAAAGGCTAGTTCAGCCAGTTTCATCAAACAACTGGACAATTCTGTGAAACAATGGTCAGGTTGGCAGATCATCCCTGATGGAAACACACTGTTTCTACAGCCAACACAAACAACCACTCAGAGAGAAGTTGCGTGTTCCGTTGGAGAGCTGGCTGGCTGTTGAATTGTAACTCATCTGCAGTCTATGAACGAACTTGATGTTGATGGTTTCCATTTCATAATAAAACCAGTGGCGATCTGAGCCTCACATTGGCAAAGAAATTCCAGATGTAAAGGCCATAAAAGGTTGTTCAACTGCAGCTCTGAAGCATTTTTCTCTTTCCCACAGCCCACCCAGAGTGAGATTATTCACTTCTGTTTTCTTTAGATCCAGAGCTTTTTTTTTTTTTTTTTTTTTTTAAAGAAGGCATGGAAACTTCAGGACCTTTTCTGTCACTACTTCTGGATGAGTCTTTCAGTTATTTGACAGAAGGGAGAAATGGTGACAGGAGATGATCCTGGAAGAAACATAGCTGTGGCCAGCGTGACTTTGATACAACTTCCTGTATTTCTCTCCCTAGGGAAGTTATACTCCTCAGCCTCTATGGATAACCATCTGATTCTTCACAAAATAACAGTGAATATTTTAGTGTAACTCAGGTAAGAAAAGGAACAGCACTTAGAGTGCTGTGCATAGACCAACATAAACACTTTGATGCATTAGTTATATTTTAGTAAGAATTAGTTATCAGTCAGGTGTGGTGGTGAATGCCTGTAATCCCTGCACTTGGGAAGTTGAAGCAGCAGGATCACAAGTTCGAGGCCAGCCTAAACTATGTAGGGGACCATGTCTCAGAAAATTAGTAGAAGATAGATGATAGATAGATAGATAGATAGATAGATAGATAGATAGATAGGACAAATACATCAATAAATAAGAATTATTAGTCCTACTATAACAATCAATGTGCTGAAAAATGAAATTTAGTGAAAAAATTTAGTCATGGAGAGCATTAGAGGATGGTACAATGAACATGAAATCAAAATAGCAAGACCTTTGAAGTCATGTTTTTCCTTCTTGACATCTTCCCCTCTTTCCTTTCTCTCTCACTCATCACTCTCCCTCACCCTTTTGCATCCATAGTCTCTCGTTCCTGTCCTCTTCAGGAATATTCTTTCTGTCTTCAAACTTTTGCTTCATATTGTTTAGATCAGGGGCCCTATCCCTGATACTAGTACTGGTCTGTTTCCTGTTAAGAACTGATCTGCACAGTAGGACGTGAATGGTAGGCTAGGGAGCAAAGCTTCATCTGTATTTACAACTGCTTCTTATCACTTGTATTACTTTGTGAGCTCCACTTCCTGTCAGATCATCAGTGGCACTGGACTGCAAACCCTGTTGTGAATTGTACATGCAAAGAATGTAGGTTGTATGCTCCCAATGAGACTCCAATGGCCAATGACATGATACAGAGCTGAGGCTGTGACACTAGTAGTGAGGAGTGATTACAAGTAGACATTAAAATTAACAGAGAGATCTCACTGCACAGAGACCATAATTAATTCACTGATAACCATCATCACAATTCTATCCATGAGTGACAAGAGACAATTAAATTGCATCTGGTGGCAGTTTTTAGAGTGGCAAATGATGATGTACTTCAATTGTATTTGACACTGATCTTAGTCTGCATGTGACCCACCTATTATTTTATTTACTACATCCATTCACACCTCTTTTCTGCAATGTACAGCTGACTCAACCACAGTTTTGGTCAGCTCAGAAGCAAACCCTAGCCAAAGTAATAAAAAGTAAGTGTCACTGGAGTTTCTTCGAAAGGGGGAAAAGACCAAACAATGCCACAACAGAAGACACTAAGACTGACAACGACAAGAATATTACATTTCAAAGAAAATATCAGGAGGCCTACTTAAACCATGAGTTCATTGCAACAAGTGATTCTCATTCTCCAGACTCACTTTGTGCAATATCTAATGGAGCCATGAAAGCTCCAAAACTGCTTTGCCACACAGAGACCAAGCACTCTGCATTAAAAGATAATACTTTAAAATTTTCCAAAGAGAAAAATGTGAACATAAAGAACAGGAGCAATTATTGAAGGCCACCACTTCTTCAAATGTTTCTGTACCAAGAGCATCATTCTCAATGGCTAGCTGTGCTGCTTAAGATAAGAAGTCCTTTAATATTAGTGAAAAGTTGATCCTGCCTACTGCTAAAAATATTTGTCACTAACACTTAGGAGTACCTGCACTTCAAAAAGTGCCACTGTAACTAGACGAATTAAGGGAATATGAGAGGATATTCAGGCACAATTGTTAAAGAAAATTAATGAGTCACCCTGATACACCATCCAGCTTGATGAGTCTACTAATGTCCACAAGGAAATAATACTACTTCTGTGTAATGTATGTTTTTAGGAGATCATAAATGAAGATATGTTATATGAACTTTCTTTACCAACCAACACCACTACAGAAGTATTCATGTTTGAGTGATTGCATATTAGGAAAACTGAATAGACATTTTGTGTTCATATATGCATAGAAAAAGCAGCTATGGTGACTAGATGGTTTTTGGTTTCACTAATCAGGTCAAAGAGTCATTTTTGTATGTGAGTGTATGTATAATGGGTACCGTCCATGCAAAAGTGCTGGTTAGCTATAAAAGATCACCCAAACTCAACAACATTTGGCAGGATGTGATTAAAATTAGCAACTATATTAAAGCATATGCCCTTACCTTCATGTCTAATTGTGGAGCTTTGTAAGGAGTTGAATGCAGAACAGAAACATTTCCTTTTGTACACAAAAGTGACACAGCTTTCTAAAGGTAGAGTTTTTGAATTGAGAAAACTGCTCCAGAGATTTGTTTTAGAAAATCAGTCATCACTGGCAGCACATTTTAGTGACACAGAAAGGACTTGCAGCACTTGTGAGACATACTGAAGCTACTCAATGAACTCAGTCTGCCACATCAAGGGAAAAGAACAACTGTATTCAAGTTGGCAGATAACATGACTGCATTTAAGCCAAGCTGGAATTATGAGAGTTATGAGTGAACTTTGTGATTTTTGTCAAGTTTCAAACTTTAGCAAAGATTTTGAAAGAGACTCATCCAGGGTCTTGTTTCTCTCAACTGGTGCATAATCATCTGTTTCAGCTTTCAAAAGACTTAGAGGATTGTTTTCCAATCACAAAACAACCCTTAAACCATAAAAGGCAGGTGAATCAACTTTGTCTATGCTAGAAGATCAATGCTTGGTGGAAAATGATGGTGACCTCAAAAGTATGTTTGAGACAAATTTAAGTCTCCATAAATTCTGGGTTAAAGTCAAGGTAGAATATCCTAAGATTTCCACAAAAGCACTGAAAAGCTTTCTTGTATTTCTAGAATCTTATTTTTGTATAGCAGTGTTTTGTTCAGGACAACCACTTAAATGACATTATGGAGTACACTGGACATAAGCAACACATTTCAGGTGTCACTGCCTCCCATAAATCCAGATAGGACCATCTAGTTAGAGAAAGACAAGTTTAGGGCTCCCAATAATTCCTTATTATAGTGAGTTAATTATTTCATTATATATTATTACAATGTAATAATAATAGAAATAATGTGCACAATAAATTGGAAGCACTTGGCCCTTCCCTTACACCTCAGCAGCTGACAGAATCATCAGCCACTCTTCCCCTGCACCTGGAAGACTTCAGTGGCCAAGGGGAGCCTCAGCTGCCCTTCCCCTGCACCTGAAGGACCTCAGTGGCCAACTGGTTTGTGGACTACCATTTCTCCCCACCCAAAAGATCTCAGCAGCCCATGAACTGTTAGTGACCCCTTCTACCACCTGTGGTATCTTGGTGGGCTGGTGGGAGCCTCAGCAATCCCACACCTACGCAGAAGACCTCAACAGGCTGGCGTCAGCATGGTGAGTTTCCCCCTCAAGTAGAGAACCTCAGTGGGTCAACAGGAGCCTCAGCAAGCCCTTCGCCCAACTGTAGGATCTTGGTAAGCTGGCAAGAGTGTCGATGAGTCCTTTTTCTGTACAGAGAACCCTGGGTGGGTTGACGAGAGTGCCAACAAAGCTTCCCCCTACCCAGAGAAACTTGATTGGGTCCACGAAATCCCTAGTGACACAGTAGGGTCCTGGCTGGGGTACACACTATAGATAGGTGGATCTGGGTAGCCTAGAACAGCCTGAAGCTGCAGTACAATAGGAGCTAAGGGTTGACTTACATCAATACTCCTAGGCTAACCAACCAAGGAAGAATATAGGACTCACCCAACAGGCCCTGCAGGAGGGATTCAGGTGACAGGTCCCTGCCCTACACTGTAGGACCAAGTGATTGGGTGAACATCAGCCACACAGTGGGAACCTAAGACACATGATAAACAGGTGAGAATAGCAGGATTGAAAAGACCAAAATATTAACTCGAGAGGTGAAGAGAACAGAATGAAAAAGCAAAATGCAATCTTGAATGCCCAGTCCATCAGGAACAAGTACAGGAGACATCAAAATAGAGGACATTGGAAGTCATATGCCTGAAATTTCTGAAAAGATAGCAAGTGAAATAAAGAAACAAATCCATGGGTCCACAGAGGAAATCAGAATAGAAATAATCTCTCAGGTAAACAAAGAAATGACAATCTTAATAAAGGAGTTACTCAGCATAACTAGAGAAGACACGTATAAAAAAGTACAGGAGCATGGGAAAATGATGGAAACCATGAATGAACAATATAGGAAAAATATAAAATACATGAAACAAACTAGGCATGATATCCAGGAAATTAAAATTTTCAATGAAAGCTGGAGAAACTGCTTGAATAAAACTGAAGATAGACTTTCAGACCTTGAAGACAGGATCACAGCTAGCGATCACAAAAGGAAAGAAGTTTTAAAAATAAGAAGGGATGATGAAATAACAACTGAACAGCTTCAAGATGATTCAAAGAAAAACAATGTAAGACTGATAGGTGTCAATGAAAATGCAGGAGTGAATGCAAATGACATAAAAAAGCTATTCACAGAAGTAACGGCAGAAAATTTCTCAAACATAGGAAAAGAATCTGATATACAGATAAGTGAGACATACAGAACTCCAAACAGTCATAAGCAAAATAAATTCACACCCAGACATATAATAATTAGGATCTCAGATTCAGCACAAGACCAAATTACTGAAAGCCGTTAGAGAGAAGACACAACTCACCCATCAAGGAAAGCCCATTAGAATCATGGCAGGCTTCTCAACACAAACCCTCAAGTCAAGACAAGCTTGGAGTGAAGTATTTCAAGCCTCGAAAGAAAACAACTTTCAGCCCAGATTGATCTACCCTGCAAAACTTTCTTTGAAAATTAATGGAGAAATAAAATACTTCCATGACAAAGAACAACTGAAGAAATTCATGTCCACCAAAGCAACCCTAGAAAGAGTACTGAAAGACATACTAGAGAGAGACAAAAATGACTGCAATTCCCAGAAAAACAACAGAAAGAAACCACCAGGCAGGCAAGCAATTAAACAAAGAGGAAAATCAGGGAACCAACAACAGGAAAAAAACATGACAAAGTTAAGCCAGTATATTTCAACATAAATGGCCTCAATTCACCAATTAAAAGAAATAGATTGACAGAATGGATCAAGAAACAGGATCTGACAATATGCTGTATACAAGAAACACATATGACTAGAAAAGAAACTCATGGACTGAAAGTTAAAGGATGGGAAACAATATTCTATGCAGCAGAAACCCAGAAAAAAGCAGGGGTAACTATTCTGTTTGCAGACAATGTGAACTTCAAGCCAAAAGAGATAAAGAAGGTCACTACATGCTGGTTAGGGGAAAATTTCAAGAGAAAGCAATAACAATTATAAATATATATTCACCAAATACAGGAGCACCCAACTATATAAGACAAATACTAATAGACATGAAAAACCAAATACACAAGAACACAAGTATAGCAGGAGAGCTTAATACTCCATTGTCACAAAGAGATAGATTGAGTAAACAAAAAGTCAGCAAAGAAATAACAGAACTGAATCAAACCTGTGAACAAGTGCACTTACTAGATGTTTACAGAGTGTTCCACCCAACATTATAAGAACACACATTCTTCTCAGCTGCACATGGGACATTCTCTAGAATAGACCATAGATTAACCCATAGAACATGTTTAACTAAATGCAAAGGTATTGAAATTATCCCATGCATGTTATCTGAAATTGGAAATTAATGGCAAAAGAAACCACAAAACCTACATAAACACACAGAAATTAAATAACACCCTCCTAAGCAACCAATGGGTTATGGATGAAATTAAAGAAGAAATTAAACAATATCTACAATTCAATGAAAATGCACATACAGTATACCAAAACCTGTGGGGTGCAATGAAAGTGGTCCTAAGAGGAAAATATATAGCAATGAATTGTCACATCAGGAAAACAAAAAGAGCACAAGTGAAAAACCTAATGCTGAGCCTCAATTTTCTAGAAAAAAAAAGAGCAAGTGTCTTTTTCTCTTTGCTGGGACAAAACACCTGACACCCAAAGTGAAGCAAGGGAAGGTTTATTTAGCTTACAGTTTCTGGAGATTTCAGTCTGTAATCAGTTGGCTCCAAGGCAGGTTGGCATGGCACAGGGTCAACACTTCAAGGCAGCAGCCAGAACAAAAGGGGGCAGCCATTCACAGCAGCTGCAAGCTGCAAGAGCGAACCACGCAAAAAGGCAAAAACACGCCCCCATTCCGACCTTACATTGTATGTTGGCTCCCCCCCTGGGTGGGTGCAGAACTCACACCACCAATCTCAGTGCTACACAAAAAATCAATCATAAATGTTAGATTCAGCTGCTTCCATGACTACATGAGGCTTGGTGGGGCCATCTATATACAAACCGTAACAGCAAGTCAAGCCCAAAGCTCATAGAAGGGAGAATATTATAAGATCATAGCAGAAATTAATGCAATGGAGACTAAGAAAACAATACAAAGAACTAATGAATCAAAGAGTTGGTTCTTTGAAGAATAATCAAAATTGATAAGGCCCTAGCCAACCTTATCAAGAAAAAGAAAGAAAAAACTCAAATTCATGCAATGAAGAGTGGAAAAGGTAAAATTACTACAGATCCTGTAGAAATTCAGAAGATCGTGAACACCTGCTTTGAAAACCTTTACCCACACGGGGTGAAAACACAGAGGAAATGGACAGATTCCTAGAAACATGTGGATTACCAAAGCTGAATCAAGAAGATATAAAATTTTGAATAACCCAATATCAGTTACTGAAATTGAAAACATAATTAAAACTTACCAACATAGAAAAGCCCAAGTCCTGATGGATTCACAGCTGAATTATACAAGAAATTTAGAAAAGATTTAATGCCAGTGCTCCTCAAACTCTAACAAAATTGAAAAGGAAGCAATTCATCCTAACTCATTCCTGCAGGCAAGTATTACTCTGATACCAAAACCAGAGAAAGACTCAACCAGAACAGAGAACTATAGGACAATCTCCCTAATGAACATCAATGTAAAAACTCTCAAAAAATACTGGCAAATAGAATGCAGCAAATCATCAAGATGATTATACATCATGACCAAGTGGGATTCATCCGAGGAATGCAGGAATGGTTCAGCATATGAAAATCAGTAAATGTAATACACCACATCAACAGAGCCAAAGAAAAAAAATCACATGATCATCTAAATAGATGCTTAAAAAGCTTTTGATAAAGTCCAGTACTTGTTAATGATAAAAACTGTACAGAAAATTGGAATACATTGTCTCTACCTCAATCTTACAAAAGCCATTTATGACAGACCAACAGCCAACATCATACTAAATGGACAAAAACTGAAAGTTTTCACTTTAAAGTAAGGAACAAGACAAGAGTGTCCACTATCACCACTCCTATTCAATATAGTTCTGGAAACTTTAGCCAGAGCAATTAGACAAGAGAGAAAAATAAAAGGAAGAAGGGTAGGAAAGGAAGAAGTTAAATTATCACTATTTGCTGATGACAGGATACTCTACACAGAAAACCTAAAAAACTCCATCAAAATTCTGCTAGAGTTAATAAGCAAATTCAGCAGTGCAGCAGGATAAAAAGTCAACACTCAAAAATCCATAGCATTCCTGTACACAAACAGCAACCTCACTGAGAGAGAAATTATGGAAATAACACCTTTCACAATAACATCCAAAAAATGAAATACTTAGAAATTAACCTAACAAAGAAGGTAAAAGATTTATACATGGAAAACTATAGTATTCTAAAAAAGGATATTGAAGAGGATGTCAGAAAATGGAAAGATATCCCTTGCTCTTGGATGGGAAGAACCAACATAGAAAAAATGGCCATACTCCCAAAACTGTTAAACAGGTTTAATGCAATTCTGATCAAAATACCATTAACATACTTCACAGATCTAGAGAAAACAT
>RJWT010041141.1:0-12374 GCA_004365215.1 Cuniculus paca
TGTCAGAATTATACAACCTTCAAGACTTAAAAAGTACTCCCAACTTCTATGTGAACTACACTATTACCTCATTCCCTAGAGGAAAGAGAAAAAGGCAAATGCCATTTTTGGCTTTGGGTTGTTTATTCTTTGATTTTGTTGGGATTTTTGAGACAGGGTCTCACTATGTATTCCAGGCTGTTCTTGAACTCAGCAATCATCCTGCCTCAACCCTCAGAGAACTGAAATGGCAGGCAAGCACCGTCACGGGCAGTTATCATTTTATCACTGTCATTCTGTGTCAAGTTCTGTTTTCTCATGGTATTTCATTCCCCATTAGTCCAGTCTTTTATTAAATAAAATAATTGGAAAAGCATGCACATAAACGATACTGCTAAAATATCTGTGCCTTAGAGAAAACAAATGTGAGTAAAGTACCTGGAACTTGAAGACAAGTTTTGTTATTTTTTTTTCAAAGTGTGCTTTGGGCTACACACCTGTAATCCCAGGTACTCTGGAGGATGAGTCAGAATGATTGGAAAGTTTGAGATCAATTTGGGCAATTTAACAACAGTGTCTCAAAATAAGGACTTGGGACATATTTCAGTCATCTGGTGCTCCCTTCGCATGTGGGAGGTTCTGAATTCAATCTCCAGCAGCACACAGATGAAATTATTTTTCTCTGTGCATGCCTCCGTCTTTTCATGTGTCTTCATTCTACTTACCCATCAAAATAGAAAGAAAAGAAAGGAGTGAAAGGAGAGAGAGAGAGAAAATGAGTTTTTGGTTCCAGATTTTGATGCAGTATAATTTTACTCCAATTAGTAATTCTTGAACATTATTGCAGCTGTCAGGATACTTCAGTATAAGTTAGAATTATAAATTTCATTTAAGAGTAACGATATTATGTAGGTATTGTTATTCTTTGACTCATACCAATGCTGAAGTTCTGAGATGTAGTTGGCTGCACTAATAAAAAGGAATTTGAAGATTTGAAAGAGCAGCCACATGGCCATAATGGGCCCCTAAGAGAGTATAAGAATGTCCAGTCTTAGGGTATGGTTTTATTCATGTCAAACCAAAGGTAAAGAAGCAACCTAAAAGCTAAACACCATTTTGATTTTCCACCAAATCTAATAACTCCTTGTATATCACTGTAGAAGGCATCAAATGCCATATTCAAGGGTTTATTTTGAGGGACTATGAATTTTTGGTTATTTACTATTGTAAATACAATTATTAAAACCAACATTTCCTCTTAAAATGTGCTTGGTTATTTTAACTAGGCTGTTTTCAACAGAACAATGTAATAACTTTAGCTATTAAATACAGTCTTCTGAGGAAGGCAGAAATAATCCTTGTGTATCCTCATTCCAAAACATCTTTCACAGTGAATCTAACAACATGAGATTTAAAATGTAGCTAGGAAATTATATGACAAAAAATGATATTTTCTTTTTCTATTTTGATTACTGATGCCTTCTTTGTAGAATCCCTAGAACTCCTCCTGGAGTGTAGGTCTTAAATTGACACCTGCCAGAGACAGTCAGCCCCACCGATTAACAGCAAAAATTTTTGCTGCTAAAATCCTGGCAGCAGACCTGTAGTTCTGTAGAAGAGAGCCTCTAGAAATTTCATGAACTGCTTTTTCCTCAGAGGAAAGGAGAAATAAGCCTCTATATTAACAGAAAGACAATATTAAACAGCTGCTCACAATCTCTTTCCAAAAGCACTTGATTTCTATAATAAACAGAATTAAATTGTGTCCATTCCTGGTCCTAAACAACAGGATGGGGCTTAAAAATGTAGACCAGGCACATAAAATGCCACTATAAAATTCAGCCTCTACCATAAATATAGTCTAGGGAAATTCCACATTGCAATTGTGAGCCAAAGCTTATTAACCAACAATTTTAAGAGGACACAGGCAAATTCTGTTTTAATTATTTTTTCTTTATTTCTGTAAACCAAATTAAAAAGAAAAAACTCTTTGACAAAACAACAGAGTTTTTTTTTATCCTAATTTTTTTGGCCTTTCTAATTTGGAATGAAGATAAAATTAAAATTGCCATTCTTGTTTAAATGCCAACACATGTCAGTTGTGCTCAATGGCCTTGTTCTGTATACCAGCCCCATCAATTAAAATCCACAAGAAGATGGACACGAAGATTTAGGGCTTTTCCTGCTGTGGAATCAGAGAGCAAAGCAGAGAATTTCTTTTCTTTCATATGTAATCCCCACTGATGACACAAGTGTGCATACACTCTGGAGAGAATAGCTGGATAATATCCAGATTCCTTATACTTCCCAATGCCTTGGGAAGCTTAACTGTTGTTTTCCTCTGCATGCCCTACAGATACAAGAATGGAGCTCTTGGATCAGTACTACCTCAGACATGATTCCTTTGGTCTACAGTGTTTGTTTTAAGTATTCCCTCTTCAAATGCTTGAATGAAAAGAAATACTAGAAACCAGAGGAAATTAGGGCAGAAAGCCCAGAAACAAATTTTTGAATGGCAAGAGGCCTAAAGGGCAGACATTTTAGAAGACTTCATTACATTTTTAGTTTTTTGATTGTGACTAGGTTTCCCTCTAAGTGGCAAGAGAAATGCAATTGTAACTTAAGTCTGTCAATTTGCACAAACTTTAGAGTGCCTAATTCCTAACTCAGGTGTGAGAAGCAAACACAGCTGAAAAAAAAAATAATACATTGAGTAAGACCTTGACCATTCGGGGATAAGCACCTTACTGGAAAATGGCCAGTTTATTAATTTGAGTAATCTGGGAAGTAAACAGGTTGTTTGTGACATAATCAAACCAAGGTAGGAGATTAGGGCTGGAGAATAAAATAAAAGCAAAAACAAAACAAGCAAACAAGCAAAAAACTGTCAATCATGGAGATAAAGGACACAGGTGCAAAACATGGGAGTCGGATGACTATGCACTTCCCTGCACATGGAACCAATCAGAAATTTCCATGTTCAATTCTTCATTTACATCTGGCATGAAACCAAGCAAGCCTTTGATATGATAATTTAAATCTGACATCAGACCAAGTGAGTTTCTGATAGGACGACCGTATCAAATGCCTTGTCTGCATGAGAGAAAAGCAATCTAGAAATTCCATATACAAAAAAGCCTTGCCATTTTAACCTCAGGAGTGCTATGAGTCTGTTCACCTCCCCACTCTCACTCTGCACCTTCTGTCCGTGTAAATCCTTGCTGCCTTTTCTGTGTCTTTTCTGATTCTTTGTGCAGTATACCAAGAACCTAGACAGAAACTCTTTGGGACCCAAAAGCCGGTAACAAAATTATTTTAAAAATTAAAAAAAACTAATTCTTCTAAACGTTTTCAAGTTCACACAAAATGTGTTTGATGCAGTCACAGAGTAACATGGGCAGCTTTAGCAATGAAAACAAGTCATAATATAAACATTTACAGGAGCAATTTTTGAAAATACAGAGTTACGTCCACAAAACATTTAATTATGACTGAAATAAAAAAGAATTGTTTGTGCATAGTTGAACTTCGTGGTTCAGTGAGTAAAGAATAAAAACACTGGTCTCAAACCAATAAAAATTAATTCAGAGACTGTGGGATATATTTCAGTGGTAGAATACTTGACCAGCATGCACAAAATCATGGGTCAAAGCACTATAATAACATGTATTTAATATATATGCATACATATATATGTATATAATATATGTTTATCTAATATATATACTTTTGTTCAGAAAGCCATACATGTGAAATATGCTCTTTGACATTATCTAGTAAAATAGTGAGCTTTTAAAATTTCATTAGTAGAATTTTACATTTTTTTAAAAAGAGAAGGGGGCCAGGATATAGCTCAGTGGCACAGCACCTGCCTGACAAGTGTGAAGTCCTGAGTTTGATTCCTGGTACCAAAAATAAAAGGAAAAATATTATGGTGTTGTTTCCAAAGGTTTAATTGGGTAATGTTAACAGTTTCATAATTTATTTCCTTTTAAATAAAGATATTTGGAAAATATTTCATAAACTAAATATAAAAAATGAGTCTGAAAATTCACATGCTTAATGTTCTACATATATTTGGACTGAATTAATGTGAGATGTTCAGGGATCTTACTTACTATGGTAAACCAAATTTTATACTTTAAATACAGAAGCATGGTGGGTTTTTTTTGTGTATAGTTGTCTCTCATACATCTATAGGTGTCTCTCATACAACATATATATATATAGAGAGAGAGAGAGCTAGAGTGAGAGGGAAACCTTATTTCACAAGCATAAGCATTTCAGAAACATACTTATAATCTAAAGCACTTGCATATTGAAGCTAATTTTTCCATAAGCAATAATGGAAATTCAGAAGATTTGTTCCACAATCCCAAAATATTCATATACAAATGATTATAATACTGTAATATAGCACAAAATAATAAAGGAAATACAAAATATAAAGAAAGATAAACAAGTTAACCTGCTCTTTCCCTTGAAAATCTTCATGGCTGGTGGGAGAGAGACAAGAGAGAGGAGGGTTATTATGCAGGATGAGTTTTGCTGTGTTCAGGCTGGAAAACCCTGATTAGAGAGACAAATGAAGACATCAAAGAAGGAGAACATCATTCTGGGGCACCGTGAGACTTCTGCCAGAATGGATTCCCAAACCGACTTAAACTCTCAGTTTTACTGAGAAGCAAACCAAGGCATTGTGTTCTGCTGAACACAGTTGCAAATTTTAGGTTAGAAAGGCCTGACAACAATTATGCCGAACTGTTAACTTTATCAGATTGTTCCCAGGATGCTCCTCCATGTTGTACCCGCAAGGCTCACCTCTGCACAAGCTTGGCAGAATGCCTTGTCTTCAGATGTTCCAACTCCTCAGGGTCAGCAGTTTTCTATGCCCTGAGTCAACCGGAGCAGACGTAAACCCATTGGCTGCTGCAATGAACTTCACAGACTTTTCCTATCACTAAGAGAATCACTGCTATCTTTCAGCTCAGAGGAAGTCTTTTTCTTTTCATCACTTTAACAAGAATCCTAACTCTTGACGTGCTTTGGCCTTTGAAGATTTCATGGAAATATATCATTGCTTTGCTGTCAAACAAATTCATCACTCACATTGCTACAACCTTATTCAGGTGGTACTTTCTTATAAAATTTTGCATCATTTCCCACATTTTACACATCTCCCCAATCCCTTTTGAAATGAGGGATTCCTCTCCCTTTTTCTCCTCCTCCTCTGCAAACAAGATCGCCTCCATAACCTGTTGCTGTTGGGAGATGATCACCCACAGTCTCACATGGAGGGGGGAGGTGAGAAACCATGGCTGATTTGTGATCCTGTGACATTCAGCATCACATACTACTCATGTTGCAAGACATCACTCATTTATCTAGTTAAAATTTGTTAGAAATGTTTGCTCATCTTGTGGAACACAAGTTACAGTTCAGTTTTACTGTACGCGTCTCTTATATTTCAAATATTCATTCCTGTGTTCATTGTGTGAGCACTTACCTTTGATAATCAAGACCAATTATTCCATTTTTGGCCTAATTATGAAGTGACAGAGGAAGCTCGACACGGTCATGTAACAGTCTCAGCTCCCTATGCTATAGGTATCTAATTGAGTGTTATGGTAGAAGCATTCTTCACTTATGTACTAAAACTTCCAACCAGCAAAGTATAGAGTCATGGATTGTGACCCACAGATATTGTTAACGGAGAATAAAATATAAAAGTGACAGGTGATATTCTTGCTTTCCATCTCTTTGCTTCCTTAGGGTTGGGAGAAACATATGCTCTAATCTACAAGATGGCATTCCAGTCTCACAAGATTGGTGCCATGTGTCTTATTAGCTAAATCTCTAAATCCAATGAGTATTTGTTCATGCCTGACTTTGGTCCTCATAGTATCAATTCTATGCTTAGTATCACTGATAGATGGAACACCATAATGTCAAGGAATTTAATAAGTCTACTGATATTGTTCCTGGGAAAAACAAAAGGAAAACCCAAATACCCAAATCTAAAATAGTAATTTAGGCTGAATTACTGTTCAATCCATGACAGGAAAGCTTTAGTATAAACAACCTACCATAAAGTAAATTTTCTATCCCTTCCTGGTTGACTGATACAATTACCCTCCTCCCCCACACACACATATACACACACATACTACGGCTCCAATATCAGGGATTAAGAGTTTTGTCTTCTGAGGCTTTCACCACTAGCAAATTGATGTCTGGAATAGTCGGGTCATGCTAAGGGAAATGCATGCTGATCCAGTGCCAAATCTCCACCCTAAAACAACAAAGTACTGAAATGTGTTATGTATATGTACTATCTCCACACAAAGAATCTAAATATGATGCATTGCAAACATGTACTATATAAATAAATAAGTAAATAAAATCAACCCACTCGCTGTTGGCATAACTACTGCTATTTATTAGTCCCAACAGATTATTGATAAGTTTTATAGTTAGTTGACAATTTACATAAGAAATGAATAATCTCATATTTTAAGAACATTTTGTTATCTACCTAAATAGATCTCAAAGTGCCTTTTACCAATCCTTCATTGCTGTTACTTCTAAGAAAACCTATGCAAATCTAACCAAATTATTAATCAATGCTCAGGAAAAAGTGTAATTCTATCTATGTTCTTTTTACTTTCTACATCAAATGATGATAGGAAATAGAGCTCCATATTCTCATCATCGTAACTATCAATATTGTTTTTCACAGTCTTTTAGGACCATCCTTAACTCCCAAATAACACTTCAAAGTTCCTTGTTTTTGACATAGCATATAGAATGGTAGAATGAAATCAAGTTCTTATTTTTGTCTTCCTCTGCTAAATAATCATTGGGTACTTTTTCTGAGATCATAGGTATGAATGAAACGATAAATGAGCTTACATGATCATGGAGGGGATACTGCACATGTCTAAATTTATGGCTTGTGTATTAAGGAACATTCACTGCCTGATGCTATCTTTTCTTCTAAATCTTACTTCTGAGTAAATGCTTGTATTTGGATGAGCCTAGTTTACAATTTCAGTGTCTAGTTGCAAAAAGGGCTGGGAAAATGCTTATCATCTTTTCTGAGAAGACAAGATTTAGCAGGAAGAAAACTCACTCAAACATCTGAAGCAGTGTTCAAACTATAGTGGAAGTCATTAAGTATGAAAAAAATGATCCTTACCATGTATCCAGAGATCTTTGATGTTAAGAGAATTTGCATTCCAATTTAAAATACTGGTGGTTACAAAGTATGTGAGAATATATTACAAACTTTTTGCATAAGATAACGGCAAACAAACTGAAATGAAACCTAGACTGCTCGATATGGGCTATCCTGTCAAAGGAAATTCTGAAAGTCCACAGGACAGAATAATTCACTTCCCAAGTTATTTATTTGCCGCATACGACACGATGACTTCATTGTTAAGCACTGACTTTATAACCCTTTGCCTATGTTTTGTTGGGGAAAACTTAAAGCATAATATAATTGGAAGTCAGACAGTGTTATCTGACAGAGCCTTCCAAGGCATAACCAAACATTAAGCCGTTTCAAAATAAATGAAAACAAGACTGTTGCTAAGTGAGCAAAATCGGGAACAAAACTATAAGCTGTACCACTTTCATATCGACTTGACAATTGTTTAACTCTATGATGGTTCAAAGGTAAACACATTCATCAGCAATCATACATCAACATTTTAACTTTGGTCTTTTCCCAGGCTATCAATCTGAGAGTGATTCCTCAGAGTGTAGGCAATGAGTCCAGCTCCCAGTCAGTAAGGCGACTGATGTTGTACTGTATTGCTGAGCTGTGGTGTGTGCTAAAGTACCGTGTATCAAATGCTTCTTCATATTAGGATATTTTCAATTTGCAATGAACTTTATAGGAGCATGACTTGAGCTGAGAAGCATCTACCTGAAAAAAACAGAATTTTCACTGAACATCATGGCACACGTCCTTAATCCCACCACTCTGGAAGGCTGATTCCAAGTTTGAGCCCAACGTGGGCACCGTAGTGATGTAGTGAGAACTTATCTCAAAATTTAAAAAAAATTAAATCTTTTTAAAACACACTTTTGGTGTCCTTAAAGGTGGTTCTTCTAAAAATATGACCACAAGGAGTTATTCCCTTCTCTATTAGCCGTCAAAAGCTTTAAGATTTTCTGGTTCTTTCTAACTCTAATGCTTCCTACACATTGCTCCTGCAGTGGCTGATAACCAAAAGAAGTTGAAAAAATAAAATGAAAATGACAAACTCGTTGATTTTCTAGTCAACAAATTCCAAGTTGACAAATTGTTTCCAGGTTAGGCTTCCAGTCATGTTGTAGAATGTTTTTGTGGATAAACCTTATGAAAAGGCACAATATCAGCTTTTGCTGTATTTTATTTTGTTTTCTCAAGCACACTTTTTGAATCAACCATATTACTTATAAACAGCAAAAGTACCCATGTTAAGTATATAGCAGTGCATGTTGGTGAATGTATAGAGCTGTGTAACTGCCACCATGATTAAGATCAGAACATTTCCTTAACTTTAAAGGTAGACTTTTTCTCATTCTGGTTTGATCCCATCCCACCCCCCAGATATCTTTATTTCTATTTTAAAAACAAAGCCCACAGTAGAATTTGAAACTTTTTGTAATCTGAAAAAAATAGCTAATATGAGTATTCTAAAGTTCTAGATTAAATTTTCTTTATCTTGGCTTCTCTGCAATTTTCCTGAATGCTCATAATAGCTGACAACAGATTTCAAAAAGTTAATCTCATTCCACATTTGGTTGTACTTCACCCTGTATGTCTGGCTGTATATTATTTTTTAATCTGTAAGTGAATATCTCTTTATGCGTTTCAGAGGAAACATTTTCATTTGAATGCTCATAATCATATACATTAAACATTACAGAGAATTTTTTGTGATGGCCCCAGAATATGATGCTTAAAAAATTAGATGAGTTCCTGCCTTCATGGAGATATGATGGAGATATGAACTAAGTGGAATAACTGTACAAGAAACCAAACCAAATATCCCCGCTTCTCCGAGGTGGGTATGTTGCTTAGTGATTGAGCTAATTCTTACCGTGCATTAGTCTCTGGGTTTGATTCTCAGCTTAAAAATATTTTGTACTGTGTCATGTGTAATTTTAACATCAGAAAGATGATAAAACTGTTTCAATCATATACAAAGACCACATAGGTTACATGTATACAAGTAAATGTGCATAATTAATAATGTGTGAAATAAGGTAGTTATACACTCTACTAACATATTTTTCATTTATTGACACCATTCAATACTTTATGGTGTGAAGAATTATATTATCTACTTACACACAAAGGAAAAGTTTCAGAAAGTATATCTAAGAGTCTTTTCTTTCATTAAAGATAATGAATACATTATAGCCAGCAAAACTCTTCCAAGTATTATTTTCTTTCCAGTATCTGTCACCTTGCTCATCAATTTGACAGCTGAAAAGATTCTTACATTCTTCTGTTATTTCTCATGATATTCTGACACCTAAAAAGTTTTTTAAAGCTTAATGTTTATTATAAATGTCTTTCTTCTCTGAATCAAAAAGAAATTAAAATCAATTCTCCAACAAAATATAACAACTGAAAGTGTGTGCAAGGTAGGGAGCGTGCCTGGAATGGTATTTTCTGTTGCTCGATGAAATGGAAATGGACAATAAACTGAAAAAAATATACAAGCAAAGATGGAATGCAGCCAGAGAGCTAGTAAATGGAAGGTTGTAATTAAGCAGGCACCTAGTGGATTAGAGGAAATTAGGCTGCTGCCACGGTGTTTCTGCTGCCAGCACAGAATGCTTTTTAACACGAAATAGTCAACAGCTTACAGAGAGGACTGTAATTATATATCTTTAATTTTATTTTACAGGGTACGATTGTGGACAAGATAGAATCAACAAAAAAAGAGGAAACTGCCTAATATCAATGCTATTAAGATTGAGGATTAGATCTATGTGGGAAACTCAAGATGGATTGCGTATTTATTTTAATTCTAGTCATGTGGCATTCAGTCCAAGCCTCCCAGATAGGAATCAAAAGGTAAATATGTGAAGAATTTCATTGCCAGCATCCTGCATGAGAAACATCTGGCATCCTAATCCTAAAATAACAGATAGGGAGAGCAAATGCCTCAAGCTGAATAAATAAATTCAAAGCATTTCAGGCTAAAACATCTACATTTTGAATTAATCTAGTTCCTTTAGGTCTTTGAGGGATAGGTTTTGGGAAAATATGCAACTCCAAGGACATTTGTCAGAAGACTTGGCCAGTAACTCCCTTTTCCTGTACACCTTGCCCTCTTCATGTCAACCCTCACCTTGCTAGTGTGGTTTAGCTATGCCTTCCTTATATATTTACCTTGCTTTTTCTCATTCTTTTCCACACAATATTCCCCCAAATGGCACCAGTTTACTAGTCTTTGCCTCAGAAGCAAATCTGACAACTTACATTCCAACAGCTCACTGAATGTCTTTTTCTAAAGAACTTCCACAGACTTATAGTGAGTGATATCCCAATTGCACATTGCGTAGTCAAATCATGGTCTTTAGGAGGTTGGAAAAACAAATTTGTTCCATCAAAGTCTTATTTAGTGTAATATCTAGATGCCCAGGCTGAGATCATGACTGGGTATCTGGACAACCCTACCTCTTTTTTCTCTTTTTCCAGATTATATCATTCATCTGCTGGCTTCCTTTTCCCTTGCCACCAACAGTTATAAGACTGATTTCTGCAGATTGGTCATTGTGACTCAAGCCTGCTGAAAAATAGGACAATTTTCTCTGCCTCTGTCAAACAACTGCTACCTTCTAAGACTCTGGAGCACCTTTAACCAAGAGCAGTTATTAGATAAAGACTTCAGCTTCTTGTCAAATCTTTTACAATTAAAAGAGTAAAAAAACTTACAAATAAATACAATCAAGATGTATAACTGTCAAACATAAAGGAATAGTGTTGAGAATCACCCGTTACTCTAAAGAGTCTGGGTATGTGACCTATTTGGGGAAACCCTCTTACAGTTGTGTGGGAGCTATTGAATGACTGGTATCCAAAAAGGAAAAATATTTTCTTTACGAGATAAAGTCACTTTTAGTATAACTCAATAGCCCAAGTCCCTATTGCACTTTACATTTATACAGTTTTAGATTTAAAATACACTTCACGAATGATTAGCTAAATACTTTGATTTAAAATAACATGAAATTGATTCTTTGAGATATAAAGCAGTTTACACAGTATAACACTTTTCTTCCAATTTGCAATGTAATATAATTACTTGACAGCAATGGAAATCAAGAGTTCTCCCCCAAACACTGATGTATCCAAGGGAATGAAAGTTATTTTGGGATACATAATTTTCTTCATTTGAAAGTAAAATAGTTTTGTTAAAACTATTTTTAAAAGTATATGATGCATAGCAAATTATTAACAATATTTCTAAAGTGCAAAATGAAGGAGAAATTTCACTTTTTATGGAACTTAAAAAAGCTAGTCCAGTCATACAGTCCTCTAGATTTCCAATATATGAAGTTCTTTTATTTATTTATTTTTTCATTTTTATTTTTATTTTGTGGATACCAGAAATTGAACTCAGGACCTTGCACTTACCAAGCAGGTGTTGAACCACTGAGCTCTGTCCACGGCCCAAGTTCCTGTATTAATAGCTCAATAAAATCATTTCAAACATCAATTCCATGAAAAAAGAACAGGTTCATCACTATTTTTGAGCATTCCACAGATGCCAAATGTGATGATGTACACTTGTTTTAGTTACTGTTCTGTTATGGTTTCCATTTAGGTGGCCCCTCCAAAGCCTCATGCAGTCATGGAGGCCGATGAGTCTATCATTTGTGATTGGTTCATTGTCTAGCACTGGGATTAGTGGTGTGAGTGCTGCACCCATTCAGGGGTGGACTGCCCTCATTTTCTTCCCCAAGATACAGCTATCCTAATGCAGTTGTTATGAATCTTCTTTAAAAACTCCCTGTTATATTGGAAGATAAGTACTGCAGAAGAAATGTATAAAGATTAAAAATCAAATGGCAACCACCGTCATTTCTAAATTGTTATCAGTCTTTGCCACAAAGAATCTCTTAAGCACTTTCCTTTTGTCTTATTTTTGCTCCCCTTTCAGAGGCATCTTTCCTTGAATATTCAGTACAACCCAACTTCCTCCTCACTGAAAGACTAAGAGACAAGATGATTAAATTTCCTATTTTAATTTTTAACAAGTACATATAAGTATCAAAAGTGTACATATCTATAAGGGTCTAAGTAATGTTTCAATACATGTAAATATTGTATAATGTTTAGATCAGGTTAGATAGTATCTCCTCAAATGTGTAGCATTTCTTTA